>JAQIWU010002459.1:0-12153 GCA_034696445.1 Isotomiella minor
AACCAATGTGTCGTAACTGGCTGTCTGGGTAACTTTAACTTCTTTTGTGAGCGTGAGGCTGACATCGTTTCCAGAATTGTCGTAGCTGAACAACAGTTTCCAACTGTAAGTTCCCTTTCTCTCGAGCTTGCTTGGACAGGATGTAGCTTGACCCATGATACCCTTTCAATTTGGTTACGCAGCTTCAACTCATTAATAAAAAAAGATTGGTGAGACTCAACGCTTTGTCGCAATATTATTACTCTGCAAAGTTATCAAAGATTAGATAACGAAAGCTAATCAATTGGAGAATACATAGCGGTGTACATAGAGATAAAGGTTTATTATATAAAACACATAGTCGGTGGGGGTTGGGTGACCAGTAAAAGTGAATTTGGCTTATATTGGCCCACATTCTTCGGAATGCTCAATTTCTTTTGAAAAACATGGCACCAGTTCAGCTGTTGGAACTGCCTTTCCGCACTGACTTACAACTTCATACTGGCAACCTCCTTCAGCAAACATGCAGTCGGAAATAGAGAGATGGTTCCCAAAACCCTTATCGTTGGAACGTTGAAACACCATCCGAGTCTTATCGTTAGATTGTCAGGATAGGGTCGGATATATGCCGTCAGTGTTTTTCACCTAGTATTCTAACGTAGAATCAACCAGTAAGAATCGTAAAGGTGTGACTAATTACGGTATACCTCTTAAGTTCACCACAGTGCAATTACTTTAAGCGGTCTTTGATCACTCAGGTTGTTTTTTTATGTACTGAAAGTACATTATGTTTTTACCTTGTCCGTCTGTCTGTCTGTCGGTTGGACGGATTTGGATGTAACTTGGCAGGAGTGTGTGTCAGGGTATATCCTAGTCTGAGTTCGAAGATGAGCCCGATCCGACAGTCCCTTCAGGGTCTAGACCCTACATTATTTCATTGCGACAAAGCCAGATACACAACTGGGTAGATATACCTTCATACGCCATTTGCAATAGGATTATTTTATATTTACATTGGTATACATGACAGCACTTTTTGCGTTTACAGACACAGAACGCATTTCACTAATTTGTTTTTATATCGCATGTATTCGAGGGGGTTGTGATCCTTGTAACCACTTTTGAAAATTAAGGTTATAAAATTAATCACGAAATGTTCAGAGCTTATTTGACTGTATGTTTTGTAAAAAAAACAGGTACCCCATTTCAGATTTCAACCCAACCCATGATTTATACTGTTCCGCTATACGGAAATAAAACTTGAAGAACTTTTTAAGAACAGTTCAGACATCTACAAATTAATATCTCATGTCCATACGATTTTATCACATGTTGCAGTCACTCTTTCAGGTTACTCTGATGCTCCAACACATCCTCGTTGTTATTGGAGATAAGGTGTTTCCCCTTGAGATGGGTACCTACGAGGCTCCTTTGTTGCACAACATCTTCAGGGTCCTAAAACCTGCGTCGACTGACTGCTGTTCGAGCATTGTGTACCATCGGTATCTTGATTCTGCTTCCGCTCAAGAATTCGAAAAGCCAAACGCCGTCCGAATCTTTTCACAACTACGCCCTACCGGCTATGTCTCCTACAAATCCTTAGAAGCAAAAGAAGCTGAACTCCTTGCCCTTCGAAGGCTGGAAATCCCATCTTTGGCAGACCGGAACTGCCGATGCGAGGTCCTCCTCTTCCCCTTCTCAATAAAGATGCAAGAGAACTTAGCAAACCTCTTCATCCTCAACGTCTTTTGGTTTGCTACAACAAGTCACATACAATCCTCTCACTGGTTCCTTCGCTTTGTTGACACATATTCTCGTGCCAGAAATACATTTGGAGTTATGATCCGCTGTGGTAGGGGGGTGACATCGGGGGATTTCATCTTTTCCGATAATTTCACATTAGGTCACATTTCTGTGTTTAAATTCCCTCGGCCCCATGTGGCCATTCTTGTGCTTCCCTTGGCTTTCGCCGTCCCTCCGCCGCAACCCATCATCCTTGTCGAAGTGGACAGATTTAAAGAGTTCTTGTTCTTAAATATGGAGCCTTATCGGATTGATTCAAGGATGTCCCTTGTTTTCAAGGTGCATAGAAAGCTGGAGAACCGTCTTTGGTTCTACCCAAAACGAAGTGACGTTGCCTTTGGGGTTCATGAAACCCTTAAAGTCGTCCTGCGTAATCTAGTAAGGGAAATAGTGTGGCGAGTTGTAGGTGGGAGTCTGGCATGGGATTCCTCTAACAACAGTAGATTGTTCCTATCTGGTCGACCTCACGTGGATTTGTCGAGGGACAACACGAATTTTGTCTGGTTGGGTGATGCCCCACCGGACGACTACATCGCAGTAGGGAGGGCAGGCTTGAGCCATCTGTCCTGTTACACGACGCTGAAGGGGGCAAGTTACGACGTATACGTAAAGCCATACCGACCCCTGGTTTGGGCTTCCATTGGGGGAAGCGCCTTCTTTCTCTTGGGATCTCTAACCGCCTTGACGAAGTCCCAAAAAACCTTTAAAACCGGTCAGCTGTTGTTAGCATTGTTGGGAAGCCTAATTGAAGAGCCGCCATCGCTTCCATAAATGCTGTGGAAACATCATTGGTTTCGTGTAGCCATGATTGGGTGGCTCCTTGGGGGAACAATCATCAGCTCGGAGTACATTGCAAGGGTCATAGACTTTGTGAACGCTTCGCCAATACTCGTAAAATTCCGTAGTTTTGGAGACGTTGCTTGTGACAAAGATCACGTGTTAGGCGCCGTATCCGTAACCATATTACACAATCGCTCATTGGCCAATTCTAGAGAACACATTAATTTGAACTGGGACTTTTCAAGTAGATTCAAATCCAAATTGATTCGCTTCATAGAGTGGAAGGGCGAGTGCTTTGCCGCCCTTTCAGAATCCTCTCATGCCATTATGTCTCAGTACGAATTGTGGCGCGAACCTGATTGGTTGTGGCAAATGAATCGTGCCGAATCAAGTCATGTGGGATACGAGGGAGTGAGGCGTTTCTTTGAACAACTGACTTGGGTGCAGATGTTGTTGTGGTATCGAATCCATCACCCGGGAATTCGGACGCTGCCCCTGACGATACTGAATGAATTGATGCAGGATGAAAACAAGACATTCTCTAGCCTGGAATATGCAGCAGCCGTGGAAGAAGAGTTGATTGCTTGTGGAAAATCCGCGTACATCCACGAGGACCACACGTCCGTTGGAAGGAACCCATATTTTGAACACTTGCGTCAGGTATACCCTCGGAAACCTTGGTACACTCGGGACCTTAGAGAAGACTCCATATTTAGTCGACAAGTTTGGATTATTTTCAATACGAGAGGGAAGTCGGAAGTTACCACCGCTTTTTCCTGGATCGTGAACTCGGGGTTGTGGACCAAGGGGGTAGAGGACGTTCTGGCCAATGACACGGTTGGGAAGGACCTGATGAACGAGATATCAGGGAAAGTGGCACATGACATGGGTTTGGACTTATCCCGAAAAGAGAAGACAAAGGAGGAGAGAATGTCATTCCACAATTCCAGCGTTGGGACCCTTTTCATTGTTGTGTTGACAGCTTTTTCCACAGCCATTGTGATCCATGGGTTGGAGTATCTCACACACTTCAAGGATAAAAGCATCCGGATGCGAGTACTGATGAATACCTCCAAACACACTGCTCATCAAATTTCGATAGGATCCAAAATGATTGTCAATTTTTTAAGAAATGCTTGTAACAATGTTTCTTTTTATGGGGTTAGTATCAATTAACGCGCGCATGATGTTACGAGACGACGCACAATGAGAATCGCTGTTGTAACATTGGTGAAAGGAAGCACATCCTGAAATCTTGTGGACTGGCCGGAACGGTGTCCTCTACTGGGTTACAGACAAACCGTGCTAACCGTCCACCCTTCCAAGTAAAAGAATGAGGAAAGCAATCGTGGGACTCGTGTAGTCATTATCATACACAGTCTCATAAAGTGAGGAAACAAATGACCGAGCTTCATGTATCCAAACGGAACCCTTGCGGAAAATGACTTGGCGGATTACAGTCTCACTCTGGTTAATAGGGAAAGCTAGACTACGATTAGGTAACCACCTATGAAATGCCCTCCTCCAAATTCTCTGCAGATCTCTAACTCGGGGTTTAGGTAAATAGGTTTTACCAACTCGGTCCAACTCCCTGTGTTGCGAGCACAATAAACGTTATGTAGGATGACGTTCATGGGTTACGTTCCCCCGCCCAAAAATGTTTGAATCCACACATCGTAGGGCAAAACGAGGTGCATCAAAAGTAGATATTGTCATTGGATACAGCCCAGTACGACCGATTTGAACCTTCCTGTTTTCTTCCTCCGTTTTTGTCCCTAACGTTCCGTCTCAAAAACATGTCAGCTCTGCCTATTGTGATCCCGTCATTAACTACAATTGTCCATTCATCAAAGATCACAACGGATAAAACACAAATAAAACAATATTAAATCTATTTGACATCATTGTTTATTTCTGCAAACTTGCATTTGTGTTACTATAGTTGATTATGAAGCACAATGGGAAATTAGATACGTGGCTCTGGAGGAAGCTTCTGCTTCATCCTTTCTTCCTTAGAGTAACCTCCATACCTGTAGGGGATCTGCACTGGATCCACCTCTTTTCGTATTTCGGGTTCCCATGCCTTCCTATCCCTTCCACGAACTTTCAGTTTTTCAATGGATCCCGACATCAAAGGCTTGATTAGTTTCAATAAGGTTTCAAAGACCCAGTCGGCTGTTAAATGACATTATTAAACCCTACTTCGAAGAAAACTGCACATTGTCTTACCGTTTATAATGTAGCAATAGTAAATGACCTGAAATGAAATGTAGGGTTAAACGTTTTTGCTATTAATATCGTTTGGTAAAAGTACCTCCGGGTAGTTGTTTTCAAAATTGTTAACCATGGAAAATATGTACTGGATTGCTATATGCACATCACAGAACAACTTGAATTACTGTCAATGGAATAGAAGTCCTCCTGCCATACCTGTCAACTGTCGATATGCAAAGTTGTGCAAGTCGCAGATCATGATGTATTGCATAAATTCCTTTTTCAGCTTTATTTCCGCTTCTTCCACTGCATACAAGGCTTTCTCCCACATCAGCCCTTGGTGTTTGTCAAATTCCTCTCGTGTTCCTCCTTCCTTTATGTAACCCCTGATTTCCCACTCTCCGAATTTCATCAGCATAACTAATGCAGAATACCATTCATTCTTACGTTACCCCATTCTAAAGATAATTGTACTTACTAGGAGAGCCGTTTCTGGCAAAGCCATACATTTTGTACCACATCTTTTTCAACAACTTTGGGTCCGGCTCTGTCGTTCGGAGCTTGTCCATGTCCATTTCTTTCCTCCAATCGATATGCTGAAAGGGAAAGTTACTTTTCTGACATTCGGTGTATGGAAATGACTGGTATGCTTTACGGCTCTGATCATTTGTTCTGCAGCGTCAATGTCAAACTTTTTCAGTTTCAACCATCTCATCATCGTCGACGCCCCCTTGGCATGCTCCTATATACATTCTAAATTATTAAAAGACTTTGCTGCCAAAATGAATACTTACATTCCACATGATGCTTCCTACCCTTGTTTGAAGCTAGAGGGAGGGTATCGTGAGAAAGATAAATACATTGATGAAGTTTCAAAGAATTGTGAAGCTACCTCCTTTACAGCATCCAATTCTTTTCCCGTTGGTGGAATTATGGCTGATCTTATCTCCCGTGACTTCGATACATTGTAATACTGGCTGGTGTGGATAATTTTGGCTTCACTTTCCAGGAACGAATGGGGAGAAAGTAGGCAGATAACAAACGTTAGGAACCGAAGCATTCTGGTGTGCCAAATCGGAGTGTTAAAATACCAACTTTCAATCAGTTTTTGTCTCCTATCTGTCTGCACCACCAGGACAGAAATGACGACCTACCGTTGATGACCTGACCCAACGAGACACTGTTTGTGGTTCGGACGTTGTGAATTCTAGTCCTAGTTCACCTTTTACTGAATGAATTAGCCGGAAGACATTAGATATGACATGTCCATTTAAAAAATACAAAGGGTAATTAAAAAAGTTTATGAGCCATTAGGTTAGGAAGGGCAGTCACAAACAGGAATCAATTCATAATGCGCAATTAAGCCTGCCGGAAGTACTGCTGCTGGACAATACTCGTAAAAATTCAAGGCAAAGGAAATTGTGCTTCGAAAGATAAGGTCATTTTTCATTCTAAAATCAAAATCTCATAAAAATCACGAGGACGGAAATGTTTATTTTAAAATAGCTGAAGTACTATGACAAAAAATCCCATCACAACATTCAATGCACGAGATGTTGACGCCAAAAATGTCACAGCAACGTTTGTCCCACCGGTTGTATCTGAAGTCGATGTGCCGGTTGTATCTGAAGTCGATGTGACAGAGGTAGTGAAAGTAGTGGTGGTAGTGGTTCCTTCATCAGGGGTAGTAGGAAATCCCTATGGTAGCAATAAAAATCCTACAATTATTTTCACTCATTGCAAAAAATCAAAAATCTCTCTTACATTATCACTAAACACTTTCTTCAAAAACAACGCTGACTTCTTTGGAATACGTGGTCTTGCCGGATCAGTAAAATTCACCCAGTGAACTCCGAACCGTTCACTGTGCAGAAATAAATTTGCATACACATTTCACATTTAAACAACAGTTATACCTGTAACCTCGAGCCCACTCGAAATTGTCCTGAAATTAATTAGTATATTCCCATTAAAGCTGGTTAATGACTTTATTAATTAGAGTTGTCACCATAAGACTCCACGCTGTGTATGCTGTAACATTACATCCGTCCATCAGGACAGCTTTCAGCATGTTGTTCATGTATCCTGAGTAAAACTTTATTCTCTCATCGTCTTCAACGCCAACTTCGGGGAGGTCGGAAAACCCATTTTCCGTGACAAGTACTTCAGGGTTTTTATAGTTGACTTTTATCCAATTTAGCAGCCTCCTGAAACCCCAGGGGACGCCTTTCAACCACTCCGATGCTGATTGCTGCCAAGATGGGTCTGTAGATATTGCTACGTCTTGGTCCTTGCTGTAACCGGGTTGGGTGGAAACCTGGTGTGCAGCCAGCTCGGTAGTGTAGTGATTGAGACCCAAGAAATCCGTGGACCCTAAGAAAAAGTTAGACCCCCTTCAGAAACCCTGAACGTTGTCAAGTGTATAGCAAACCTTTAATTTGCTGTGTCCAGTAATCGTTGAACACTGGAAGTCGACTCACGTTGCGACCCTCCTCCCTGCTTTTCCGGTCGACATACTCCCTCATCTTAGGAGGGTACGTACCTATTAGAGACGCACACCATTAATCTCACCTTACCCAATTGCTCTAACCCATGGGTTAATTTACCATAGTAAATGGGCCAAGCATACCATCCATGCTGAAAATATGACGACTTTCATTGACGTTTACTTTTACGATATTTTTGATCATGACACCTTAAATTGGACGGCCCTTTCTGCTGCTTGTATGTCGGCAGGGTCACTCTCGTTTTTCGGGTGATACCAACCAGAGTCAATTGTAATGCCAATTCTTCCTCTCTGAGCGAGGTAGAATTCTTCATGGTAGATTCGATAGGCCCTTGCATGAGATTTGAGAATTGTATGGGCACACTGGTAGCTTGATATCACCTCATCCCTGAAATTTATCAAGCATTTAATTTGTAGAATAATGCAAACGATATGTCACCCTTCTTACGTAATGCCAGGTGCATGAACACCGTTCCCATAACCCAAAACACAGACCACAAAAGCCTCATTAAACGTTATCCATTGTTTCACCCTGTCACCTATAATTTTTCTTCGTATTAGTCTTTCGCAAAGCTATGTCGCATAACATCAATATACCAAATCTTTGGTAAGCGAGCCTGGAATAATCCTCGAACATTGGTATGAGTTTCTCACTCGGCCATCCGCCAATGTCTTGGAGACTTTGGGGCAAGTCCCTATATAATATACAGAATGTATTAATGAAGATTACTTTAATTGCAGACGACTGACTGACCAGTGGTATAGTCTGTAAGTAGAAAAAAACTTATGAAAATAGGTCTCCATGCAATTTGTTTATATTCTTACGTTATCATGGGTTCAATCCCATTGGCCAAAAGAAGATTGATTAATTTATTGTAGTAACTGATACCAGCCTCGTTGATACCTCCGGCCAGAGTGCCTTTGGGTAGAATCCGTGACCATGACAGAGAAAAGCGATAATAGTGAGCCTGTTTTTGGTTAAAGCTATTTCATCTAGGGATACTTTCGCATTAGTAGTCTCACTGTACCCCCATTTCTTTTAGCATCTCCACATCTCGTTCGTAATTGTGATAAGAGTCACAGGCAACATCACCACTTGACGAGTCATAGATTGGACTAGGCCTTTTTCGCGTGAACCGATCCCAGATATTTTCCCCTTTGCCTTTGGTTAAAATATTAAAGTCATGATGGCAATCGTGAGACAAAAGAGCTTACCATCCGCGTTCCACCCTCCCTCGATTTGATAGGAAGCTGTCGCAAACCCAAATTTAAACCCTTGAGGAAAATGGCCATAGAGGAACTCGTCGTCTTGTTGGGCAACGTTGGAGCACAAAATACTCTCAATATTTAAAAGCAGTGTAACGAGAAAAATCTTGGTCCAGAATACAGAAGCCATTTTAACCTGGGTTTGGCAAGCCTCACACCACGAAAAGGTTTATGAATTATGCATGACCATTGTGGATTTCAGAGCCCAGTCACATAAACAAGTGCGCATTTAATCGTTTTAAAATGTTAAGATATGAGTAAACCCTGTCGGCTTAATTGAATGAACAAAGTATAATAATGAAACTTCCATGAATGCGTGATTTATGCCGGTTGTAAATATATTTATTGTTTATAAGTAAGGCATACTATTGATACAGTAATTACACTCTGTGGTGATGCAAGGGAGTCGATCACAAGTCTAAATTTGTAAAACTTTAACAATGATGGTGATGACAATACTGTAATTGTAAGTCCATTATGCATAAATTGGGGCACCGTAATACTTAAGGTAACAAAGAAGGAATATTCGTTGATTCATTAAAATCCCACTTGCACTCATTCCCAGTGAACTTGTGTCATCTTCTCAGACTCCTCCCAAAACCTCTTGGATACAACCTGGTCCTTAGCCAAAGCAGGCACTTTGGAGTCAGAGACCTCGCCCTTCATTTCAAAGAATCCGTTTGGACCATAGTAGCCACACTTCTGCACTTGTGGAGATGTGGCAGCGTACAGGATGGGCAGAGCACCCTTTTCCGCAGTTTGCCACAAGAAGGGTTTCATGCAATTTATAATCCTTCCACTCAGATTTGTTCCAGGACCATTGCTCACGAGGTCAGTGTCGGAAAGGCCAGGATGAGCTGCAAGGGCTGTCAAACCCCAGCCATTTTCATCACTCCGCTTTTGCATTTCGAATGTGAACAAAAGATTGGCCAGCTTGGACAAGTTGTAGGCAGGCCAGGCGGAGTAGCTCTTTTCCCAATTCAAGTCCTCAAAATTGACACTTCCACTTCGAGCCGCCAGGCTTGACACAGACACTATTCGTGGGGACTTGCTTCGTTTGAGGGATGGAAGGAGTTGTCCCACCAACGCAAAATGGGAAAGGTGGTTTGTCCCCAATTGAAGTTCAAATCCATCCACGGTCGTTTGTCTAGTGGGAATTGCCATCACCCCAGCATTGCAAACAATAATGTCTAAACAAAGAAATTAGTATGATGTAAACTGTGGCTGGATCAGTCCGTGTTTAAGAAAAACTCACCGAGTGCTTCTTGTTTCGCATTGAAATCTTTAGCAAAGTCTGCAACGGAGGTTAAGTTGGCATTGTCAATGTACACGAATGAGATTTTGGCTTGGGGAAAGGCTCCCTTGATCTTTTCCATGGCATCCTTTCCTTTCTTCTCATTTCTTGCTCCGAGGAAAACGGTTGCCCCGGCAGTGGCCAAACTGAGAGCAGTCCAATACCCCAAACCTCCTGCAGCCCCTGTGATCAGGACATTCTTTCCATCCAATTTAGGAATGTCAGAAGTCTTCCACGGTTCATTTGTTGCACAGATTGGCATTTTTCTTTAAGGAAGAGAGTGAAACTATGAAGAAGGAAAAATAATAAGTCCTCGTGCAAATCTCTCAAGTAAGCATGGGAAGTTCAAATATGAGAGCCTACCTTTTAGGCTGTGGATTTAGTCTCTACTCCTTTAAAATTGTAGTGTAATACAATTCAGGAGAAACTATGCAACACCATAGAAACTGTAGCAAACAAAATTTAATCCAAGTACTCGGGAGGGAGAGAAGTTACTTTAGAGGTGTAGGCTATGTGTACTGATCGATTAATCGCATACAAATCAAATTTGATTACATTCAAAATTATTAGTGAAGAAGATGATATTTGTTGACCAGGGTAACAAACACACCAAAAATGCCTCACAATATGAGACTGCGATATGCACTGTTCTGTTGGTTGGTGGTTTGTTATATAGGTTTTGTGTGTAATGCAATTATGGTCACGCTGATGGGATGACTAGACGAATTAAGGTTGACAAAAAAATTGGCCTTCACACAAATATTGCCCAATGTTTTCTCCTTCACTTAATGTGTACCATTTGTCTAAATGATAGATAAACATTTGGACCATGGACTTACTGAATGACTGTATCATGTCACCCCGGCCTATCATTTTGCATGTAATTGTAATAATTATACACTCTCTCCTAAATCTGCACGAACGTCTGAATGAAATGAAATGAACTTGACTTTCGCCCTAACTTTAGTGAGCAACGCTATCGCACTTAAGTTTTGCTCTGTAATTGTTTATCTAAGAATGACTCATGCATAGAATCTTCATCATAATTCATACCATGTAAAACGACTGAACCTTGCAAAACTGGGAAAACTCTAATGACTCAGGTAGACATGACTTTCACTTGTGACCATCCATAATTGGAAGAAAGACATGGACGAAGCGTGTGGCAGTTTAATTATGTCATGAAAGTTCGCTGGCAATTTATAACAACAATTGGGTCAGTCCTGCACACAGGTCCAGCATGAATCAATACTCTTCACTTTAGTACTCGTGTGACTCTTAGTGTCTCATGTGCGCAAAAACGTACTGCAATGACAATACTTTAGGAAACTAATGGTGTTAAATCTTGCTAATTTTTAAAAAATTACATTTACTTCCAGTGCATTGTTGACATGAAGCTGACAAGGAATAGGATTGACTATGCTTCATTCATACTTATGGCAACTGAAAATGAGTCTACCAAACTTACTGGAAATCCTGATTAATTTTTCTCACGACGCACAATCATCATAAGTTAACTTGAGTCGACTAACTAATTGATGAGAGCAGAATCCTTCTTGATGGGTATACACACATATTCTGACCAGTAATAAAAGTAAGGTAATGGTTTTTCTACCCATGCATTGAGTAAAAAGCAAATTGAAAAAATGCATGGGAACTTCTTTGTTTCTCACAACGCATCGTCTTAACCTCCAGCCTTCGGCAGCTTCAATGTCTTGGGTTACTGTGGAAGGTTTTGAAGCTCCAGTTGATATGGACTTCTTCTGACAAACGGCAGTTATGGAGGAATTGGAAATTCTCTACTCAGGTAAGTCAAAACGACAAAGTTCTTTTTTTGTCGCAAATTGGGCTGAATCCGAAGTGTTGGTTGCTATGCTTTTGTAGGGAAGAAAGCGCTGAAGAAACGACTGAGACGAGGGACTCACACTACTTGGCACCCCTTCGTCCAGCTTCTTATGCGGACGATGATTGTGACGCTGATTCCAATAGTGGCATTAATCTTTGTCTTCCTCCTGTCTGGACTTATTGCCTACTTCTTTGTTCCCTTCCCAAAGGTTTATTTGGTCGGAGGGCTTGATGGAGTTTTAAATACAACTTTAACAGGAGTGGGGCATGTCCTTTTGCGACCAGATATGAACGTTACTCTCAATCTTATTGGAAAATACACAGACCCATTGAAATAGAATGTCTGTCATTTATTCCACAAAGGTTGAACAGGGGAATTCTAATAAATATTAATGATTACAAAAACCGAGACATTGTTTTTTTTCAATAGATTGCTATTACTGGAAATTAACTTGTTTTTAAGGAA
>JAQIWU010002460.1:0-12145 GCA_034696445.1 Isotomiella minor
AAACAAAAAAAGAAAAGTCCAAGTCCAAAAAAACGCTTGTAGCACAAAAGGTAATAATTTTTAATGAATCGCATCGTATATGAAATAATAAATGAAATGGCATTAATGTAATCAGGTACCAGGTAGTTGCGGCTGTCATCCTTTGTCTTTTTAACGCATTCCCCTCTTGCATCTTGTTAAATAGATAGTTGTCATGTCGGTTCTTTTCTACTGTCAACTCTGCCGACTTGGAAGCCACCTTACATGACAAGAAGCTTCTTTGATCTAAATGACACTACCTTAATTACTTAATGTACAACTGTTTTAATTTACCTATGGTAAAACTCTAAATTTTACTGCGCTATTCTTAATAATAAATAACTTGATTTTTACGTTTATTGTTCATAATTGCAATTTGAAGGAATGTTTTATTAGATTCGTATGTATTCAATCACATTCAGCATTCAAAAAGTTACCATTCTATTCTGTGCAAGTCTTCTTCCTCTTTCTCTGAGGACCCCCACCCAAAGAAGAGTAGGACACCCTGGAGATTGCAACAATTGTTAGGGTCTATAGGACGCCCTGGAGGTGCGTCTTCCAACACTGGATGTACAATCGATCATTAATCTTACATGTGAATCCGAATCTAAGGGATGACGTTTCTTCCTTTCCCTTTAGTTAAATTCTAAACTCTCTGGCACATTCAACACAACAATATTGACCCAATCCCATGACGTAAATAAAATCTCATCTTCATCCATACCTCCAGCAATTTTAAACGTCCAGGTTCATGAAGGATTTCATCATCATACCGAAGAAGGCAGAGCCTTTCCTTGATTATGCTTTTAAAAGTTAAAGTTCTATGATTAATTTAATAAGTAAGTACTCTCTTCGACGTCTATCTACATACATTCATAGTGTAGTCCCTGCCGTTTTACAAGTAATGTCGTGGCAAATCGCAGAGATTTGTTGTTTGAAGAAAAAGAATTTGTAGCGATGTGCGCGCAACTGACGAGGGACTTTCTTTCTTTCTTCATATATCGCCTGTATGATGTAACCTACGACCCAGGGGATCTCACCCAATTAATTGAACTGCTGCTTCTTCATGTTTCTTTTGATTTTTGGACTGAGCCTCGGCACAGGAAGGAGTCCCTCCTACCCACCTGTGTATCTAGAAAAAATAACGTTGTTATCTCATCAGGAGAGAGGAAAAGTCTAAATAGATTTGTAATCTTCATGCTGATGCTGATGATGATGATGATAACAATGAGAACTACATTTTGACTGACTACACTGGTAAAGTGTAATCATAATTGTTATTCAACCCATTTCACATTTGCATGGTCATTCATGGAAGGAGTTGTTACATTGCATTTTGATTTATTGACTTTTGTTTTGAATCTGATGGATAATTTCAAATCGTCAGTTGAAAATTATGTGCATCATTCCATATTTTAACACTGATAAAACGGAGAAGGAAGGTGGATTGGATGTCTCGCGTAAGTCCTTCCTTCCTGAGAGCTCGGGTTTCTCTATTTCTCAGCTCATCCTTATTACTAAAAAGATTCAAATTAAATTAAACGAGGAGCGAGCCTAAATTACGTACGTAAACGAAGGCTCGAGACGAAATGAGTTCTTAAGTGTAAAATGTGTCTCATCTGCTGTTCTTAAAAGTTGTACAAGTAATCTTTTTAGCGTTTCTATCTCATTTTCACTGAAAGTTAAAGTGTCTTCTTCCCTGAGCTCATCTTCCTTCCTTCCTCCTCCTCAATCCAATGCACTTGTCTCTTCTTTCCTTCCTGCACTTTGCATTTTACTCATTCACTAACGAACTAAAACTAAAAACTAGCTTGCATCCCGTTCCGTTATGTCCCACAGGAAGGAAGGAAAAGGAGACACCATATGGCAGTAATGTTGTAATTAACCAAACTTCATCTCGCTAAAATTTTGATGCACCGACACCGACCAACCGAAGCTAAAACAAATGAATGAAAGGAAGTGTCATCAGCCAACACTCTCTGCAAGTTTACACTCATCCATATCCATCGTATCGTTAACGTGTCGTGATATATTATTAAGAAAATCACATTTTAAGATTGGGATCCAAGTAAAGTAAGTTATCTATGCAGCATTGTTTAATTTTGATTAACCTGATTCCAAGAATTCACACTGCCAAAGAAAGAAAGAACACGCAATGTAGTACACTATTATTAAAAAGTGACCGTATCATATCGAAACTGCTCACATTATTGTTATACTTTTACAATACACCATCATCATTTTCTTTCCTCCTTCTTTCTGATGAAAAAAGTGTGAGAGATTGATCAAACAGTTTTGATTATGGTGCTTTAGCATGTGTGAACGAACACCAAAGGCTTGCCAAGGATGGATGAAGAAAGAAAGAAAGAAAGTGCTGTGATGTGAAGCCACTTGATTGAACGACGCTTCTTAAAATTCTCTACTGGAACTGATTATTTGACTCACCAACTAAATTAGTCTCCTATTATTATATTGCTACAGTATTTTCTATTTGAGTAGCAAAAGAAGGTCCATTTTTGCTATAAAATTAATGCTACCCATCCATTATCTGACGATAAATTGGTTCATGCTACTGTCCATTATCCCCAGCACATATTTTACCTATTAATTTCACTCACTGACTCCGTCTACACGTTCTTCCTTCCTTCCCCTCGGAGTGTTTTATGGTGTTGTTGACTACGCTTTTATTAGAAGAAGTGTATCTGTATTGGTCAGCAACCATGCGTAGTGATGAGTGAATCAGAAATTTGTGCTTTATGATCCACAAAAACGCTAATCGAAGAAAATTCTCCGAAAATTCTGCAATTACTCTTTTTATACCCAACTTCTTTCTGCTTGAATGTGAGGTGAATGAAGGAATGTTTGTATGATGAGGACGATGATGAATAAATACCACCATTATCAATTATCCTGCAGTTAGTCATACAGTTAACTGCTGCACTTTAGTCTACCTTGCACACATCCCACTGGAAATGAGGAGCAAGTGAATGCAAAGGTTATCTACAGTTAGAGGAGAGGTTATCACAACGTCACATCTATCTTTCTTCATCCAAGTGAAGGAGACTCTTGTCTCTTACCTCGAGTATCATCTTTTAATTAGTGCATATCTGTGTTCTTCTATTTGTAAGTGGAGGATTTTTTAGTAATCGAACTTTTTTTGGTATCATCGTCAAGAAAACAACCTGCTTTCTCACCCTAAACTATAGAAGCATGGAAGGCACAAGGAAACGGAGTGAAGATGACTTGAGAACACGCCTCATCTCATCTTTTCCACTTCTTTAAAAAGGATTAAAAAAGCGAGAAACTATTCAAAAGTTGCATTTTATATTTCACAACAACGAGCAGAGGGAGAGGGAGATTATTACCACATGCTGCTGTCTTCTTCTTCTTCCTCTTCTCGGATTTTTGACGTCCCCATTCCATTCTATTGTGCTTTCTTTTATGATCATGTAAATATCCATATGGCTTGGTTTTATAGATGGCTTTTGTGCTCCCTTTTTATTCACGACGAAGAATTGCGAAAAGCTTTTGTCTCTTTTACTACTATTTCATATGGTATTATGCGGTTTCGTCCCCCTCTTCTTTTTAGGTGCAATTAATAATAACATGACTTCGTGTGCCAGTCTTGCATTATTTCTCCAATCAACACATACAGGATTTAATACTTTCTTTCTACCGGAAAATTCTGTTGCTAATTTGGATTCCCATATTTCACATTTCTCGCTTAAAGCATAAAAACTCCCAGCAGTTCATTGCATTTCTTAGCAGCGAAGCGATATTTTGTTGGTTTGGTTTATTTGCATTTATTTTGTTTGTAAACCAAACTACAAAACCACAAACTCGTGCTGCGTAGTTGTTACATCTTTCTTGTCTTGCATGCATGGGTTGCATTTAATGTACATTTGCTGCATTGGATTTGTTCGAAGTTCATTAGAATATTTCACGCATTGCACTGTTTGCTTGCTGCCATAATTTAAAGTAAAGTTGGTAGTAAATTATGTTATGCTTTCCTAAAGGAACACAGCATAAGCCACATCCACATTCTCTCGGTAAATCACTTGACCAAAAGCGTGACCACAAGAAGAAAAAAAAGCAATGAAGATGGGGTAAAAGCTGTAATAATGGCAAATAAAAAATATTCAAAATATGTCTTACTCTTGCGGGTTTTGATTTCAGAGATTGCAAAGGTGTTTTTATAATAGCAATCGAAATATGTTCGTATATAAGCAAATTATCGTGGACGACGACGATGGTACTTAATGAGAAGATATGAGTTGAGTGGTCGTTCGTTCGTGGATGAAAAAATTGAGTTAATAGCAACGACTTTTGCGGTGCATTTTGGCTTGCATTTTTCTGGTTTCCTTCCATTGCTTTTTTACGCGAGAGAGAGAAACACCGCAAATTCACAAAATTATTATTATTTACAGGCTACACTTACTTTTTTAAACAAAGCTCTTGAAGTTAAGTTTTAAAAATCAAGGAGGAAGATTTACGATGACACAAAAGGAATAAAGTACACTACATGGAACGGAAGGGTCTTTACTTTACCCTATATAATACTTTACATATTGCCAGCCTACATGTCATTGTTCGTTACGCAACGTTATTCCTTATTACCTACGTTCTTCTCTTTCTGCCTCAACCAGTTTATGATTTAGGGACGAGGAATAAAGTCGATGAAAGAAAACCAGACCAGAACGAGAGTCCACACAGTCCACAGGGCCATAAGATGAAGAAGAAAGGACTCGGGAGATTTTGTGGCTTGTAAATTTATAGAAAAAGAAAGAAAGGAAGAAGAAATGAGTGGGTGAGACTGCGGTTAGGGACCCTGCTGTGAAGTTTTGTACACGCTATTCATCTAATTGTTAATCTTTTTTGGTACTCTATTCTATTTCGAGGTTTTTCCATTATTAGCATCATCATCACCATCACAATAAGCAGTTCCTATGTTACAGTGCATTGCATCACATCACACGAGGGAAGGCCTCTTTTCCCTTGACTTTTCCCATCTTCTTTTAAATGTTTTGTAAAAAGTAAAATCATAAAGAAAGGAGACCCTGGAAACCGCAACTACTTCTGGTCTGGCCTTCTGGAATTTTAAAATGAATGACATGAAATTCCATACAGCAATAAGTGTGTAGGCTATTCATAAAGATCACTTCATAAAAATGGCCATCTCTCTCTTTTCTATAAACAGATATCTCTTGTGGGTGATCCGATCGTCTTGTTATGTAAGGGACACGTTGTGTATTTTACATGGGCGCAAATGAATCCAAGAAAAGAAATATAGATAAAAATTCTATTGAATTCAATTGAATCCGGATGAATAATGCGTAATCAGACGGACTGAAGGGTGCTTAGCTGCATTGATACACTTAGCAGCGTGGTTGCCAAGCCAATGAAATATAAATAAGCATCAACAATAATGGAGAAATGTGAATGAGAGAATCAATTTGTGACCAAAATAAATCTCCTTAAGGCAACCTAATGCGACTCCCCCATAAAATAAAATAAAATCCAATGCGAAACTGACTCCCTTCCTCTTTCACTCTTGACTTGACTTGATAGGAACTAATGACCACCTCTAAATAAATTCCATGAGGGTGGTCAAACAGACACTAATAATACGAACGACACCCATATAGGATTACGTAATACGTTTCCCATGCATGGAGGAGTAACTTAGGTAGTGAAAGGCGAGGTTAATGCGACAAATAAATGTGGTACAGAAATTATGTAGCAGTGAAAGCTTTTTTCTTCATAGAACAAGGGGAAAAGTACCTACTTTACACGAAGGTACTTATTATATCGTTGGTAAAAGTGGCCGAATCGAAAGGTATAAAAACAAAGTAGTCTTTAGCAGTTATTTAATCCAATTCAGCAGCCAATTTGTACCTCTCAATGCGATTAAAATGAAGGGTAGATCTACTTTAGATCTCATTTGATGTCTCTGGTCTTCTGGTCTGGTCGGTGGTCGGATTTTGGTTTTTGTTTTGTGAAGTTGAAGTAGGCAGGCATTCAATTTTGAAAAGGGAAGCAGGATGGTGGATTGTGGGATGCCTTCTTTTTAAGCTGGGGAGGATGACTTTCGGTAAGTAAGATGATTATTATCTCTTAACAAAGACCCAGTTGGACATCCATTGGATAAATCTGAAACATAATCAACATGAATAGAGTAGCGGGGTCGTGAGGATACCTGCATTCCAATTAGAGAGAAAACCGCCAACCGACCGACCGATGATCTGATCTCCTCTCCTCTTCTGACCGCTCCCGGGTATTTTCAAGGATGTAAAGGGAAATAGCTTTCTTTTTTAATAGCCTGATTGATACATGCATGCATGCATAATAATAAAACCCTATCTGTCCGTTCATCTATGATCCGTATCACCTATCTTTTATAATAAATAATTATCAGTCCTTTGTTAGCCTTCCTAGATTTTATACCTTTTCTTCTTCCACAACAACGCTTCATTACCTACATTATTCATGGACATTATTATCAAAGCCTGGATGTTGGATTCATTCAGGGAGCCTTTGGGGAAAGCTGACTCGGTGCAATACTACTCTTGGGGTTGGATGGATGGATGGTTGTTGGCTTTTTGTTATTAAAAAGTAACAGTATGTGATCTTTTGTTATTTTATTTTGCATCTGGGCAGGCAGGCATCATGTGTGTGTGGATGGAAAAAAGATAATAATTCCTCGAATGATGATGATGATGACTATGAAGGAGGATAATAAGCCAGCACGAGAAAGGGATTTGGATTTGTATTGAAAGACCAGGATGCCCCCTGAAGAGTCAGGGCGACCTTTTCCCTTTCACATTGACATTATGATAAAGTGATTATAAAAGGATATTACACATCTCTAACCTAACCAATTCAAGTCAAGTCAGCTCATCCAATCCGTCCGTTGTGATGTGATGTCTGATTCTGATCTCTCTGTGAAACCACAAAAAAGCAATATCCAAAAGGATTCAACCTCAACATTGTTCAACAGGACATTGATCAGATCAATCAGACGCACAAATTTTTTATTTGACAATTATCACTATTAACAACGCTTACACACTATGTGATACAATGATGATGTCGATGATATGTCACTCACTCTGTAAACCAATGAATAATATTAGTGTTTAGAGTTGTCAAGGCAAGGTGCACAATTTTCAACATCACTTTCTTCACTGAGAATTCAATGTGCACAGTTAAAATTTTAAAGTGGATGCCAGGGGAATTTAGGGGACTAAATTTGACTTTGTTGACTGGAGAGAAATGAGAATAACACCCATTTTGTTTCAAGTTGAAAGAGTGGATGGATAATGACAAATAGATATCAAAAAGAAAGGAGGAGATGAAACTGGATCTTGATGATCAACACTTTTAATGCTTGCTTAAGTACGAAAGACTGTGAGAGAGGAAAGCAGACAGGAAATGAAGAAAGATCTCCATCCACTGAAGTATTACTTCTCGTCTCTGCAGGACTGGGATATAACTCACATTGATTGTGGTTTCACTTTATATCATTTACAATCTCCTGAATTGGATGGGATGGAATGAGACGAGGTGGTGGAATATTATACCTATATTATAATGGCGTAATAGTGGTGTGCAGCGACCAGAATCTCATCTCATAATTACTTACACAGATGAGGGAAGAGGAGTCGTCCTCATCCTCAGTCAGACGCGGCTCAGATATCCCATTAAGCCTCACTAATTACTCTTGGTTAATTAGCATAGTGTTTGGCCCTATGCATAGGGAAAGAATGCATATAAATTTAAACGGAGAACAGTGTGGGTAAAGGGGTGTATTGGGTGTAACATACTTCCTCGTTGACAGACATTTGTTTGGTCTGACTGACGTGGAGTAAAAGCGGTGTTGTAATCAGAAGTCAGTTGAAAAGCAGGGAAGCTTTTATGTGACGTTGTATCAAAAGGGTTGATGATTTGGCTGAGTTGAGGTAAATGAGGAGGGAAACTGGTTCTTTCTCTTTTCTTTCATCTGATCAGATCAAATCTCAGAGGAAAACTTTCTCCACATTTGTCAGTTTATTATTTCATCCTTATACTTGACTCATCTTTCTTTCTTCTCCTGCTTCCTTTTCTTTCTATTTCTATGTGCCTGAATGAATGAGTGAGGAGAGAAAAGAAAAGAAGCTGGATCCTTTTACTCATTATTAAAGCATCGCCGAGTCCACAATCATCAAACTTTCTCTCCTCTCTTTCCTTTAGCTGACTTGTTTGTTTAGGCGTGAACATGACTGCGGTGTTTACGCTTATTAGTGGCGTTCTTTGGTAGCAAGTTACTGACTGTGTAGTTGTTATTATTGGTACGTAATATGTGGGACAAGACTTTGGAGTTTGACGTATTTTCTGTTTTCACTGCAGAGAAAGCTAAAAAATGTGTTAAGTATGACTTTCTCTTCATCCCTTCCATTTAATCAAGTAATCATTCTTCAGAATAATGTAAATTAATCTAGATGGATTCATAAAAAAACAGGTAAATAAATGTATCAAACGATATAGATTTAGCACACCAAAGAAATTTAAGTTTCCTCAAAATAAATGACCGAATCACATCCAATCCCAAACAAAAACGAAGGCCTTATTTCTTTTTAACCACAATTTCTTTCAATGTACAAATTGAAATGAAACATTTATGACTAATCCTTTTATAATAATTAATAAAAGAATAAAGCCAGATTAACTTTAGCTTAGATTGAGCCGCAGAGGGATTAGGAAGATTTCTTTAAGAACAATCTGACAGAAAAGCTCTCTCTCTCTCCTCTCACACAGTTATAAAACTCATTTAACTTTTATTTTCTTCACTTTTCAAAGATGCTGCGTCGGTTAACTTTTCATTCTTTTTCTTCCGTGCAACGACATTAATGCTAAATACCTTCTCTCCCCTATTTTGACTCACTGTTCACTGTTCTTCCTTTTATTTATATTCCGTTCCGAAGACGCGGATGGAAGAAAGAGTTGGAAGTGTAAAATTTCGAAGCTAATTTTGTGGAATTAACGTAATCCTTATTCTTTTACTCGGAGGAATTTAAAAGAATGGAATTAGAAGTGAATGCTTGCAATCATTTCTTCTTATTTTTCTCCTCTTCTGTTTTTAAATCTTTCTTTTCCCAACTACTATTTCTACTTTTGGCGAAACTTAGAAACGTTCCAGTAAATCTAAGTTCGTCCTTCTTCCAGACATTTTTGAGCTCATTATTCCCTCACATTCCAAGTGAAGCAGAGAAAGTATTTTACCGAACTGACTTTAGTTATGCATAAAGTTATGCAAGTTGCGGTAGTTGTGAAATGAAATGGAATTCTAGATAGTTGCGGCCTGATGATGATGATGAGGAGATGGGATTAAATGTTAAAACCTGGATGATGATGAAGAAAAGACACAAGGAATACCTGCACTCCATTATTACGTGACTTGACGTGAAGTTTGATGGTGGTGAAGAGAAGAGAAGAAGAGACTTAATGATTAATTACTCTTTTGGTGGCTAGCTTGTCTTGGCTGGGCTCCTAGTACCATCATATCATCATCGTTCCATAAACTATTCTTCCTCAGAGTCCGTTCTGTTTGTTCCGCTCAACTAATTAACTCGCAGGTTACACTCATTGTTCATTAAGAGTTCAAAAGGTAGTGGTTGCATCATGCATACTCTGAATGCAATGCAATCTAAATTTGAGATGCAAGATTTACTATCTATCTATAATAAAAGAGATTCATCGGTGTGATGTGTGATGTGATGGTTTTTAAAGATTTCCTTTGGACCCCCTTTGAATGTTGAATGCCACTTTTGACTTTGACTCTGACTTTCCATCGTCCTTTCTTCTTTCTCCTTTCGATGCGATGCGATTTGATTTAATGCATGCATGCATGGTTGGCCTGGCGATACCACCAACAAAGCTGAGAAGAATCAAATCAAATGCTTTGATATGGAGAATAAAATAATCCATTATAATAAGTCTTGAATGCTTGATACATACACACAGTAGTTCCCGACTCAATTTCCATTTTGAGATAGATAACATAGAATTGTAGGTACTAGAGTTCAGCTGGGACAAAAAGATCTTATTCATTAATCGCCCCTTCGTTCTACAATTAATGAGGAATCAGATTATTTTAATGAATTATTTCAAAAAGGATTGTAGTGTAATTGCATATGCCATTGCAATGCAAAGCAGAGTATTTAATCTCTCGGCATCTTTAAAAAGTATATGTCCGAGTTCAAATAAGGGTTGTTGTGTCTAATTGACAAAGTAGCAGAGATAGAAAGTAAGTGATGCAGCTAATTAAAACAGTGAAGTTGTAGTTGGTAATTTGTAAGTTTGTTGGTGGCGATAATGTTTGTTTGTACAGGTAAACGACCTTCAGGACATGGAAGAATGTAGTAGAGTTGATCTGCCACTTACTTTTTACTACTACTGAACAATGACATAAAGGGTTTTTTTAAAACAGACATGTAATTACTACGCCATCAACCACCACTTACTACGCCACCATAAAAAGGAGAGGAACATATGATGATGACTTTTTGGCATAGAAATCAAGTGACAAAGCCAAAGTCGTCGGACTACTGTTAGTTTCTGGCTGCTATTGTCAATTAGAAAGGGGGCGAACTCTGTGTCTTCCCAATCACACAATTTATTATACAACCACGCACAAGTCATTTCTTCAGATGTTTATTATTTTATTTCTTTCTTGACGAAGAAGCACATCAAATTTTTGACTACTACCAAGACTACTTAAGAGGACTGCATAAGAAGATTGGATGATTAATGTCCCATTGTTTGCATTTCTCCATAACTCATATCTGAGTAATAATGAAGAAGGAGACCTAACTGCTTTTCAATGGAATGGAAGAAGATACAAGCACAGTAATAATTACCATCTATCTTAAAGAAAATTGCATTATGACTTGACTCGACTGGGCTACCGCCCGAGTTATAAAAACAAAATTGCAAATTACGCCTGTCTTCAAGCATTGTTCTTTTGTGCAAACAAATTATTCGTTGTTTGGGGCATTGTGAGACTAATGATTGAGCCCCACTTTTTTACACGTTCTTCTGTGACTAATTG
The DNA here is from genome assembly GCA_034696445.1 of Isotomiella minor. NCBI lineage: Eukaryota > Metazoa > Arthropoda > Collembola > Entomobryomorpha > Isotomidae > Isotomiella > Isotomiella minor. Next base: position 11,105 of record JAQIWU010002460.1, read on the forward strand.
TATACTCGGATCCTAATATTGGACCGGGCGGTTGGATGACAATAACATCCAACCAGTCGATAAGAATTGGACCAGCCAATTTGTTAAGAAATTTGAAGCAATAGAACGAATTGTTGCGTGAGAGCAAGTTGGTAAAAGCGAAGAGGGGAAAGCACAGAAAATTGAGCAATAAAATCCCACAATCCACCACCACCACAGTTTGGAGACTTAGATTTAGTACAATAGGAATAATTACTGCCGCTATTGTAAATGTCATTTCGTTAGACACATTTGCGGGCAGTTATTTGTTTCCTTCTCATAGATAGTAATAATCCACATATGGTGCCCTCATGCTCAAACAAGCCTGCTCCGTTACTAAACTTCTCGGCATAATTGACTTGGCTTCATCATCTCATCAGAGCAGACCAGCTTTACGTTTTACATTTGATCAATAAAGAATGCACAGAAACGGATTGCATAAAATGATACTTAACCAAAATTGACTTGCTGGCAGAGAAAAGCTTGATTAATTTAATTTGTCCCAGTTACCACTTAAGCAAAATTATAATGGGTTTTATTTCCAACGAACTGTTGCCTACCTTCTGCTTACACATTTTAATTTTGCGAATCGAATAATTGCACGAAATCTCCCCGTGAATGACTATAACTGCATATGAGTTGGATGTGTCAAAAGCATCGACGTTTAGTAGAAGACAAGTAGTCTTATCAATTCAATAAGTTTACGAAGAAGAGGATGACCTTTAACCCATAGCCAGCAGCGAGGAATGGCGATATTACTTCTGTTGCTCAATCAATCTTGTTATTTATTCATCATCATAAATAATCAATCAGTTATTTTTATTTCATTTTTTGTGTCTCGTAAACATGGATGGTTTTACAGCGCATCATATCATCCGTCTTGCATGAGGACAGTGAGTGACAATAAGGAGACACGTAACGTGCAAAGTGCTTTCTTTTCGCTAAAAAACTTAATACGCATCGCATTTGTCCAGCAGAGGGACTGCAGTGAGTGAGTGATGCATGGTACAAAAGTCGCTTTAT
>JAQIWU010002461.1:0-12144 GCA_034696445.1 Isotomiella minor
CTCTCAATTGAGTCGAATCCTGTATAAAAATTTGTACAAAAATATTGACGTGTTGAGATACAAATTGAGGCATAAAATAACAATGAAATGACATCATCATCATCATCGGCAGTAGAATTGTAAGATAAGAGCTACTTTATTGATACTGATCTTGAACTGAATGGCGTATAAAATTTAAGATTTGCTTGATTGCCCTTGGTTGTGTCTCATTCAATGGGAGGAAAGGTGGTTTTGTAATTGTGGTTAGAAAATGAAGGTAAAAAAAGTCTTAAATTTATGAAACATTCATGATTTTGTGGTTTGATACTTCCTTCATTTCTTTATTTTTTATTTTGCTAAGCTTGGGCGACCTAACAAAAGCAAATGAGGCTCAAAATTTTACTTATGCAGGTGTACAGCTACTGGTGGTTAAGTTCTAAACACACAAGAAAGAAAGAAGACTGAATTTTTGGCATGTTCACATTTCATTTCATTTCATTTTTTATCGAGAAATCAAGTGTCATAATTTACTCCACCATTTTACTTTTATCTATACACCCTCAATTGCTACTTTACCTGCTCATTTATTCAAACTTTGGTACTTTATGTATTTCAAGTCGAAGAAAGCCAACTTATTTTACTTTCTCCTTAAATTGCTACATTTCGTGACATAGCGCAGTTACCTGTCTTGATGATGATGATGATAATGATTTTCCTATGAACTACCAACCAAAGTGCTCCTTGGGAAAAGAAACCTTATGGCCGGTGAAAGCAAGCTTTGTTGAACGCCGATAAAATTATATTTAAAATAGCAAATTTAATTTCAGTTCACCAACCGTCTTCGTCCACAATGATTACAAGTCTTAGTACTTTTATTTTGGTACTTGGATCGAGCATCCTCCCTCACCCTTGAAATTTTTCTTTTTTTTCCACATCATAAAAAAGCAAGAAGGTCAAGGCCGAAATTGCATCTATTCTATTTTTTCTCTTCCTCCTCTTCAGTCCATTGTTGTACTCTATATTGTTGTTGTGTCTCATAAAGAAGAAGATTCCTATACGACGGGGTTCCTTTCCTTACACAGCATGCCGTTACATAGATTGGGTCATAAATAGAAGGTTTTTAATAGACCTTTTTCTTAACACATCGTGACGACACATTCTTCTGATTCCAATTTTAGAAGATCTTATTACCTAATAATAACATAATTCTCAAAGAGAGAAATCTTCAAGACATTTTCCTCTTCTTTTTACGGTACATTAGTTTGGTTTGTAGTGGAGAAAAGAAAGAAAGACATTAGTCGATGATGTATGAAGGACAGATGTGGTATGTTTTACCCATGTCACATTATTTTTAACACGCTTCTTCTTCTTCTCAAATGGAATCGGAATGTGCTAAGCTCTGGAGAAAGGAAAAGGCATGAGGTTTGGAGATTCAAAAAGAAAAGAAAAACCCGATGGGAATCATACCCATTTTTTATTCAAAGAAGTTATAATCGTCATGCTCTATGGACAAGAGAGAGAGAAGAAAAAGCCATTTTAAAAAGGTCTTCTTTTCTACGGCACAATAACGATTATTATTATTATTATTACTGCTGGTGGGAAAAGTCACAGCCATTTCAATTCCAGGTATAACAAACTAATGATCTTCTAAAGGCACATGTGTGTGCTTGCCTCTGGAGAAACCTGAGAAGGAGGAGGAAAAAGAAGCTTTGAAGAAGCTTCAAAGCTTTTTTGTAAAAAAGAATAATGATGGCTGCCTAAAGCCTTAAGTGTCCCGTGAACATAGAAAAGGGTCCTCCCTTTACCAGATTAAATTGCCTGTTAACTCACTGCCTAACAACAGAAGCAAAGCACAAATCTGACCAAGAAAAAGAGCCATAAAATACATAAAATGTGTTTCAAATGTTTCACTTTTGTAAAGCAAAAAAAACTACACTTTCTCCTATTTCACTATGTATGCTTCCTGTCATGAGAAAACTCTGTATCTAATCTAATCTCTCTTTGCATTCTTAATTTTCCCCACCTACACTTTTTTTAGACTTGGAATTTATTATGCTAATGAGCTGAGCTGACCCTTTCTTTCTCCCTTCTCAAAAGAGAGTCATAAGTTATGTTAAAGTTACCTTTTTTCTTATCAGACAACTTATCAAGAAGAAGGGGGACACACAATTCTACATACAATTTTTTGACTCTCAAGGAGAATGGAGCCATTTGAATGTTTGGGGTGAGAGTTATGGAAGAGGTTGACAGAATTATGACCAACTTTAACTATCTCTCGACCCCAACTAACTAACCATCAACTTTAATCCTTTACAGCCTTATTTATGGACACATTCATCCAAAGCTTTCTCTCTCTAACTTCCAGAGAGCTTCTAAATCTTAACCATAAAATAAACATTAATAGCCTAGCATGTAGCACTACACAAAATCCTCTCGTCATCAAAACATGATGATCATGCGCAATAACTATTAAAGTAATTGCTTTTATGGTCATTTATTCCACTTCTCTCTAAACTTCATGTCAACTTTTGGTCATCCTTAGACTCTCAGGAGTAAGAAATCTAAATGTAAACATGCTATGCTCCAACGCCGAAATGAAATGTTTTGAGTTTAACAAAATGAAAAGTTCAAAGTTTTGGAGTTAAATGAATGATTTTCTCAAACTTTTTTCTTAATTGTTTTCTCTTTTTTAGATCTGGATTGTTGGACAACAGGCCCAAACGGCTGTCCACGACGCCGGGGTCGACAAACCTACACCCGATTCCAAACCCTGGAGTTGGAAAAAGAGTTTCATTTCAACCACTACCTCACTCGAAGGAGGAGGATTGAGATTGCCCATGCTCTCTGTCTTACGGAGAGACAAATCAAAATCTGGTTTCAAAATCGGAGGATGAAAGTTAGTAATTAAAATCTAATTAATTTTAATTAATTCTAATTATTTTTGACTCTTCAGCTAAAGAAGGAGTTACGTGCAGTAAAGGAAATCAACGAGCAAGCCCGACGGGAGAGGGAGGAGCATCATGACGGACCCACAAAGCATGGAAGCCACAAGTCTCATGGGAAAGATAACAATAAAGGGGATGGAGGACATCATCGCAATAATAATGATGACAGGGACAGTTCCAAAGGTACTTAATAAGTCACCACCTAAGGCCCCCTTAATACTGATACTCTCTCCAGGTGACAAAAATGTAAGCAACGGAAGCTCTAGCGGGAGTTCCTCATCCTCATCCTCCTCCAAAGAAGCCTCATCAATGCGTCACTCCCCCTGCCTGGAGAACGGGAAGCTTCCCCCATCCTCCGGGATGCCGGGTTTGGGAGCCTTGGGAGGTATGATGGGAGGACTTGTCGGAGGACCCTTGGTTGGCCTAGGGAATGGAGATGCTGCACTCATGGGCATGGCTGGACTTGGCATGCTCCATCATCACCAACAACAAATCCAACAACATAAAGGACTGCATCATCTTCATCATGGCAGTTCTCCTGCAAGTAATGACTCATCTTCAATGATGAAGGATGATAGACTTTCTCCTATAGACTCACCACCACCAAAGTAAAAAGAGAAAGTCAAAAAATGAACACAAAGAAACTCAAGTCCTTTAGTTCTAGACACTTTTGACTTTTTATTTTGTTCATGAATCTCATTTCTTTTAGGTTTTAGATTTAACGTCGTAAAAATAATTTAAAGTCTTTAAAGTTTTTTAGTTGTACTGTTGTGCCATTTTCTTTGTAATTTTGAAAATTTTAACCCAAAAAAGGACAGGAATTGAGAGATATTTGTGAATTACTTTTGCCAAAAAAACCAAGAAAGAATTTGCAAAAATTGCAGGAAGAAAGTCAAGGTCAAGGTGTGAAACTCTTTGAGAATTTTTGAAGAATCCAATCAAAATCAAGAATCCCGATTAAGTGAAATTGATATACGTGTTTATACCAAAAAAACCATTAAAACTACCGTACGACGTAAAAAAACTTAGAAATATAGAAAGTGAAAGCTTTACTACTTTCACCACCACCATCTCTTAAAGAATCCACAAATGGAACGAATATACGTAGTAGGATTAAGTAACATTGAACATAATGTAAAAAAGCTTGCAATCAAGTAACCAAAAAATTGATAATACTTCATGTATTATAGCAGAACTTACTTAATGATACGAGTATATCTACAAACATACCAAAAAAAAAATATTTAGAGAAAGTTTTTAGCAATGCAATTTTGATTGGAATAATCCAACTTAGTTAAGAAAAATAGTAATCATGAAAATTCGTATACTGAAATCAATTAAGAAATTAGGTTTATCGTGAACTTGAAATACGTAAGAAATGGAAACTGAAAACCAAGATATTCGTAAAAAATGTACGTAATTACCCACCCGGGTAATGTAATGTAATAATAATGGATAATGCTCATGAAATTGTGTGTAATTCGTATAGAAAAACTTGTCAATAACGTAACGTAAAACTTTCACTTTACTATGATAATCTTACCCACATTTTTGCAATCATTTTACTTCAGTCTTTTAAACAATCAAAAAAAAACAATTGCACAAAAATCAGCAAAATTTTAGTAGCTTTTAATGTTTAAGCACGCATATTTTTGCTTTAATTTCAAAGACTTTTTTGGTATAAAAACCCAACTAACTGAAGCTTTAATTGGACAGTATTTTTGTGTGTTTGTGTGTGACAATTAATAGTCCTTTTTAGACTAGAGACAGACGGGTATAAAAATAGCATTAAGTTTGCATAAGTTTATAGCTTCGGCTATAGCAAAGACCTCTCACATGAGTCGAATTATTAACGCGTTTTGTTTTAAAAACCTAGAGCGATAGTTTCTCTGCTTTCACCAAAACTTCATAGCTTTAACAAAGCAAAAAACTTAACCACTTGAAGTTAAGCTACTGTTGTTTTAGACTGACTGAGTTTTTTTGTACTTCTTGTGTAGTGCTAATCTTAATTAGTATTTAAGAATTAATTAAAAAATGAATGTTGCATGACTCATTAAGAATGTAGTGTCTCTCTCTCAGAGAAAGTTGCATTACTTTAAGTACGAAGTGTGAAGTAAAGTGTCAGTATCTCATTCAGTAACGAATATACGTACGTCAAATATGCCAAACAGCATACTCAGAATATAGAATATTTATAAAGTAATTAAGATAACAAAATAAATGTGTAATTAATTGAGTGAAAACCAAAATTTTAGTTAATTGCATAATTAGGAAATTGGGATGGTCCGATTGTGAAACGCTAGAACACTCAAACTATTATAATTTTTAAATTTCCATGATTTGTATTTCGGCGTTTGGGTTGTTGTACAAATCAAATCTGGACATTGGATTAATCTTAAAACGGTGTTCCTATTCTTTAAAAAGCAAGTAATTAGGACGCATTTTGTTATTAATTAATTATTGTAATTAGCTTTGTGCTTAATAATAACATTGCTTTTGTTAAATATGCTAAACTTTTTGTTAATTTAATTAACTAAAATAACCATTTTTTTCATAAAATAAAAGTAAATAGAAACCGTAGGTGTGTAGCTAGCTTAGATGTGTGTGAACTTAGGAATTAATTACAGAGATACGTTGTTTGTAGTGTACAAAATGAAAAATGTGTCGTTTACAGTAAAATAATAATAAAAACGTAAAATAATAGTACACTTTTCGAACAAAAACTCATTTAAAAAGCATTGTAGAAAAGCACAGAAGACAGACTTTTGCAACGACGAGAGGATTTCGATAAAACTGTGTACAGAATGCATTACTTTACGTCCAAAATCCTACAACGGCTTCAAAATGATGCATCCTGTTTTAGCATCTTTTAAAAGACCGAACGACCTCAAAGCCCAAATCCTTCGTACTTTTGCACCGATCCTCAGCTCCACGATAGAAAGACCTTTCGGACGACGCTGCATAGCCATAGCCATTGCCTCCATAGGCTGTCGGGGTGACCACCTCTCTGCAGTTTGGATTGTCATAAATCTTGACACAATGTCCTTTAGGATCCACAGACAAGTCCCAGCCTTGTTTAATGACGAGGTGGGGGACCGTCTTGCATTCCCCCGAGCCCAGGTACATGGGATACATGTAGCCTAAAAATCAATATGACATAAAGACCATGATATTTGACATTTGTGGGTGGACAAACCAGTGCAATATGGCTTCCAGTAAAAGACAATGTGATCGAATTTGCCCCCTTGGGTGGGAGAAGTAAAGAAGATGAGGAGGACTATGGGTAAAATCCTATTGTGCCCCATTTCCACTTGTACAGAATCTGAGACACACTCGAGGAAAATGACTCTGTTGAACTGTCTCACCTCCTTGGTTAAGTGACATGACTTCCACAACCAAATAACCACAAAAAGAAATGATTTTGATAAGCACATTTGACAATTAATACATCCCTTTTCCTCCTCGTCCTTTAGGAATGAACTTGTGACATTCACTTCTCTGTCCTTTCAACTCACCGAGATTAGAAGAAGCTGAGGTTTTGACCGCAAAAAAATACTCTCTAATTAATAAAATGAGATGTTAATGAACTTGCAATTTTTATTGGTCCAGTTTTGATAAAAACAAACATTCTTTTGAGATCAAGAAGCCCCCCACAAAGATTGGAAGAGACCGACTTCGTTTCTTTTAAGGCACTTCTTCCACAATGACTGTAATATGAGCAAACCGAAAGGTCTTTTTGACCTCGGAAAAGTAGTACATGCTTTCAGGATCCAGGGCTAAAGACCCCTTCCTCCTTATCTTCTTCCTACTTTTGTGCAAGTACACGATCAAGAGGGCAGCAAAGACGAGGGAGTGGATGAAGTTTGGGAGGACGACTTGGGCGGAAATAGAGGCTAGGGTGATACACTCAAGAACCCCCTTCTTCTTGACACTGTCCTCCTCAGGGTCTAAGGGGGGCTTGTTGTGCTTCAAAGCTCGGATTAGATCGGTGCATTGCGTCCGATTGTGAGACGCTAGGACCAAAATCCCCATCTGAAGGAGGACCGTGAGGACGAAGACGGATTTGATGATGGTAGTCTTGTCCTAACATTTAAAGTCATAACTTTGTAAAGACGAAGTACAAAAGTGACCTTCTCAACTCACCCCATAAAGTGCGACCATTGTGAGGAGTCCTAGGAAGAGTTGGAGTACCATCACGCCACAAAAGGTGCCCAGTCTTAGAGGATCCTCAATCTTTGGAGGAATCATAATAAAGTTTACTACCTAACGATTGACTATGGTCATTCTCATTAGTACCAATTGGGGGGCGATGAAGGGGATGACTGTGACAATCACAATTCCAAATATCTACGAGTAAATAGACACATGAATTAACACTCAAATTCCACCAAATTCCTTTACAAAGTCATACGTACAATGAATAGTACTGTATCCAAATAAGCCACAATCTTCCAAATTGACACATCCTGACGACGACCCTTGCTTCTTTTCCTTAGGGAACTACTGGAGCTGCTGTGATGGTGGACTCCCATGCCTGTGAAACGTCCAAGGGTTCCGGTGCCCCTGTACTTTTGAAGGTTAAGTCAATCTTGTCTTAATTTGGGGCACGTTAAGATCTTTTCACATTTGAACAGACGCCAATTACTAAAACCGAAGCTCAAGAAGAAGACACTAACACCCAACACCCCAAGATTGTATGCATCTTGAAATCCATTCACTTTTTTGACACTTTTGATGACGCACATACGATTGAAACTTCAGATGGACCGGTTGCTTAATGCATTTCCTCTTCTTCTTCAAAAGTAATTTGCAATTGATGATGAATAAAACATTATCTAGATCACTTCTTCTTTGATTTGATATGAAAATCCAACGACGCACTGAACTGAACTCATCTCTTTAGCTTTACTTTTTGGCATGCAACAAACAACAAAAACTTCTCTTGCAACATTGTGCCATTAATCTTGCATCTTTGATCTTCTTAGCCTATAGCATGAGTTGAATGAATTACCGAGGATGCTGCTATACCTATAAATTGACAAGCATACATACAAGCTACTAACGTCTAGTTGCTAATTGTTGTAAAGCATGTTTTTGTGACCAACAACGTGTGTGCGTCAATGGAATAATGGGAAATTGCAACAACTCCAACAACATCTTAAGATCATGAGCATTGGTACATTGTTATATGAAAGATTGCAAATTAATTGTAACAAACATTCTTAAAGGAAGTGTACGAAGGGAGGAGAGGAAGGGATGATGGATTTATGGGTTCAGGAAACAAAGGATATGAAACTCACTAACCTCGACGAGGAGAACAGAACAAAAGTCTTCAATTCTTATCAACTTATCCAAGAGACTTTTAGCTTACGTGGGTGACAACTAAAAGTGGCGAAGATGACATAATTTTAATTGTTGTCAAAAGTCACATAAAAACTGGACAATCTACGCATAAATTACATGTCTTTTGTGCGCGTGCGTATGACATAATGTGTCTCAATAAACAAACAAGCCAGAGCTTATCTCTTTTATGAGGTCAATTCCAACAACTTTATTTCATTTTAATTTTCATGGATCGTTTACAAAAATACCCCTATATTTGGCAGAGTTAATTAGATAACTTCGTATACTACTACACTTTATACTTGTACTGCTTTATTTGTCACATCCACATCCATCCATCCATCTAAGGGAGGAACAAAGGATGATCTTAATGGATGAACAAACAAACAATAAATGTAAAATTTACACAAGAAAAAAAAGTCTATCGTTAATTCTGAAGGCTATTAAATGATGATGATGATGACATACATTATGGAATGTTAACGATTTGATCTAGTCCATAAAATCTAATGACGTGTCAGTAACAACAATTAAACTAACGATTATCAACAATTCATCGTATTGACTGTCCTAATCTAATGAAATTTTAACTTTTCACAATTTAACTTTACGGTTTTTAAGCACAATTCATCTGAACATCTATAGGTTTTATAGGTAACTACAAAAAACGTTTGCTGGTAACTTGCTTTTATCATAGAATTTGTCTTTTGACGGAGGAAGCTCATTTCATCATAGATTCATAGAAAACTATTACAATTCTAGCTGCGAGGAGTATTTGTATTTGTATTGGTAATGGTAATTAGTGTCTACATAGTCTTTTATATAAATCAGCACAGGATTATCGCGCAGATTGTGGTAACGATTTAGGTAATTCATAGCTTACGATGTGGATTCATCAGTGTAAGGTTCTAACACTAATTTTGACGACGAATGAGTGTCGACCTTTTTGGTGAAGGTCAAAGCAAAAGACGAGACATGACCCGTGGAAAATGAAAAATGCTCTGGATTTTGTCACATCTTTGACCCCATGCTATCTCACGCAATGTTCATTTGAAGGAGAAAAGTGTCCATTTTCCATTTTCTTTGGGCGATACTTCGTCTCAGAATGACCATCGCCAAAAATGCCGACACTCAATTGTCACTAAAATTAGTGTTTTAGAACCTTAATTTGTATCTTACACTTGAAAAGGTTCCAAAACGTTAAGTCTAGTAGTTGCCGGTGGCGAGAATTGGTGGATTCTGCTGCGGATTCTGGAGAAGAGGTTCGGAAGTTCCATTAGTACCCGTTCCCTTATTCGTCTGGTACATTTGAAGCCTTGTCCCATACGCCCCCATCCAATCCTGTCCAGGAACCTCAGGTTCGAGGGAATGATGATAACCCGCCCGATCCTCCCCCGATGTGGAAGGGAGAGGAGAGGGGGATGTTGGAAGGAGGGGTTCTCGGTACCTCTGGCGATGCTGGTGTTGTTGGGACATTAGGTGGGAATAGTAGATCCCACTTCGGATGGAAGAACCGCCGTTGTAAATCCCTTCCTGTTGTTGTTGTTGGCCGATGAGGCGGGTGTTTCCGTTTCCATTGTACCTTTAGGAAAAAGACCATGTCACGTAAAAACCCGGGCATTGATACGATAAGATGACTTACCCTGAGGAGTAGTAGCTTGCCGGATGGTACGGACTACTCATCGAATGAGCATCCAGACTCTCATAGATCCCTGGAGAGTCTGGAACAGCGTTCTGTTGATGTTGATGGACCACTTGAGGCCTCTTCCGGCTGTACCCATAAACCACCCCTCCTCCTCCTCCTCCTCCAGAGGTGGAAAGGTTCGTGGTCAACGTCGTATTATTGCTCGCAGCTGCAGAGGTACTTTGACCTCCCAAAGGCGTCGTGGCATTTGTTGTCGTCGCCGTAGCCTGGATGATGGGATGCGAGATATGGAGACTTGACGAACTCCGCTTCCCAGCAGCACTTGAAGATGAGGACGAGGTCAGCTTCCTCATGTACAGGAAGAGGACTAGGATGTAGTTGAGTGTCGCCACAAGGCAGCAAGCGTACATAGCTATGACGAGGACGTGGAACAACTCTTCAGATGAATCGTTTGGATTGAAAAGTAGAGCCCACATCTCCCCAGGAGCCCACAGGTAGGCGACCAGCGTCGCAGTAAAGATGGCCCCTTGGAGCAGGATGAAGCTGCAAGTGGACCATTTGAGGAGACCCACGCTTTGCTGTGGAGAAAAAAAAGACACTGCACAACCTTTTTTAATGACCTAAGACTTGACTTACTCTTTCAGTCCCTGCGAAAATAAGACAGCCCAGCAGGATGAAGAGGAGGATGTACACCCCAGACACGGACGTAAAGATAAGAACACTCAACTGCAAAAACAGCAATTAAGTTTTGAACAAAGTTTGCATAAACTTCTTTCTTACCTCTTCAAGAAACCTTGTCGAGGCGTATGTGACTGTGTACGTGTGAAGGACCCATTTGACAAAGAGAACCAATCCTACAAACTGCAAAAATGAAGCAAAATTATGATCTGCAAATCTCTTAAAGTCTCTCTTCTTCTTACGATGTGGATTGAGGTCCCAAAGTAGACTGCCCCACGAAGGGAGATGCAGCAGTACCAACACATTTCTTTAGGACAACTTGACCCAGTGTCTGTGCAAAAATCCGGTCTCCAGATCTTCTCTCTCTGGACTTGACGCCACAAACTTTATTTTGCACTATTATTTTCAACTTTACAGTTCAATCAGCCAAATGCAAAATGTAGTTTTAAAGCTTAAAACTTTAACTGTATCAAAAGAAAACAGTCTTTAAGCTTTAACTTTGTACGCGCATCTGCTGGTTTTGATTCGTGGTCGTATAAAATGTTTATGTTTTTTAGACACAAGAAGAAGAAGAAGAGCATAGCACAGCAGTTTTTAAGTTTAGTTTTTTACTGATTGTGCATTGAACGACATTAGGATTAAGTAACAAACAACATTACACGCTACAACATTGAAGGAGCAGAGAGATGAAGAGATGCGATAAAAAAAACGTGCTTAAAGAAGAAGCCTGGCAATCCACGCTTCTCAATTACAAATCAACCAAATGAAGAAGTATGCAATGCACAATGCAGGAGGAAAAGCGAAGTCTATTAAATAAACCAGAGAAGATTACATTCTGCCATGGCTTTTGGGCATCGCATCGTTTATTCCATTTAAAAATCTAAACATCCATCCATCCTTCCAAACAAATTATAAAGAGACGACTTTAAAGATTTAATTACATGCAAATATCTTATTATATGAACTTATTCAGACCTTCTCTGAATCACATATTGCATATGCAAAAAAATGTGCGTAACTGCATTCTGCATGAATCAATGAATGCAGAAGAGTGCAGTGTGCAAAAAAATATTTAAGACTGGCGTCTTCAAATCTCATCCTTGTGTACCGTAAAATTAAAATTGTACAAAAATTTTTAATCGGTGAAGCAGACAAAATTGCCACACGCTCTAAATGAGGAGAGAGACAAAGACATTTTGCATATGGCATTTTGACGCCGAAAATATTTTGTGTCCAGGTCTTACATTGTTGGTCAGATGCGTGAGGTACTTCGGTGATTATGAAAGATTACAGATAATTTCTTCATTTTTCTTATAATTACAGACTTGTCAGACAAACTTTTGACCTTTTATTCCTTTATGTGATTTTGTAGGAAGATAAAAAATAACCAAAAGTTATTAACTTTGCCTTTTATATTCTCAACAAAGTATAGACTTTTATACGTAACGTGTCCATATTTTTGGAGCTTTTTTACATAAGAAATGGGTAGGCCGTAAGGTTCGGTTTAAAATTCTGAGAATGTCATATTTATCGCAGTAGTGTTTCACATTCTTG
>JAQIWU010002462.1:0-12141 GCA_034696445.1 Isotomiella minor
TAAATTATATGTTAACCATAAAAGTCCATCGTAATTCCACAACTGTGTCCGAAAGACAACAATAATTCAATTTGGATCTGGTTGGCTTGAGATAGCTGAAGTGAGCAGAAAAAGGCATAACTTATAAAGCCATTTTGTTTATCACGTAATGTTATCATGAAACTTATGTACTTAAATGTTTATTTAATTACATGAGTTAAACCATCACTATGTCCTTAGGTTTCGACTGATATCAACGAACTACAGGTTTGGAGTTGCATTAGATTTTGGAAGCAGACAGCAATGGAAAATCCTTCAGTGGAACGCTTTAGAAAGTTTTTAAGGATAAAATCGGTTCATCCAAACCCAGACTATGGTAAATCAACAACGATTCACTACAGAGGATCTTTACTATCCTTTCTTTTAAAACATTTGCAGACGGTTGTATTTCCTTTGTGAAGCAACAGGCTCAAGAAATTGGTCTAGAATTTCACGAAGTCAAACTGAAACCACCTGGACTATTTGCCATTTGGGCAACATGGAAAGGATCAAATCCAGGCTTGAAATCCATTATGCTAAACTGTCATTTGGACGTTGTTCCAGTTGATGAGGTACAAAAAGAAACCCTATGATAACGTATGTAAAAAAGAAGACTTTGTCTTTGTCAGTCAAAGTGGATGTGCGATGCTTTTGACGCCTTCAAAGATGACAAGGGGAATATCTACGGCAGGGGTACGCAAGATATGAAGAGCGTTGGGATCCAGTACTTGGAGGCAATTAGAAAGTTGAAAGCAAAAGGATTTATTCCAAAGAGAACCGTCCATGTCACTTTTGTTCCAGGCAAGTAGTTAAGGACTTGGGTTTGGGCTTTTGAAGTCTCAAATATGTTCATTAATGATAGATGAAGAACTAGGAAGTGCCAAAGGGATGGCTGAATTTGTAAAGTCGCCAGAGTTCAAGGATCTGAACGTAGGGTTTGAATTGGACGAGGGAGGTGCATGTCCAACTGAAAGCTTCCTGCTTTTCAATGGCGAGAGGGCCCTTTGGCGTAATTATTCTACAATTATTTTAGCTAAGTATAAGGCCTCCGTTTTATTCAGAATTAAGAATTACCGTGAAAGGCAACACTGGTCATGCTCTTCATTTCATTGAAAACACGGCTGCGGAAAAGTCAAGGAAAATCATCAATTCCTTCCTAGCTTTCAGAGAGGAAGAGAAAGCAAAGCTTAAAGGAATGAACCTCACGGGAGAAAAATTAGGTACAGTAACGACCACCAATATGACGATGATTAGTGTAAGTACTCATTGGATTATATTATTTTCTCAGTTTTGATAGTCAGATACTTTCAATATTAATTCAGGGTGGACTTCAACCTAACGTCGTTGCCCCTGAGATCCAAATCACTTTCGACATGCGGATCACGCCAAAGTGGTCTCAGACTGAGGCGGAAGCCTTCATAGACAGAGTGTGCAAAGAAGCAGGAGATGAGATTTCCTACGAATTCATTGTCAAAGGTCCACTTATCCCAGAGACCCCACTGTCCCCAGAAAACAAATGGTGGACAAGCTTTAAATCTGCATGTGATGACTTGTAAGTATTACAACTTTACATGATCTCTTAAGGGGTGTTGAAAATTAAAAGTATTGTGCTTCACAGGGGTATCCAACTCCTTCCTTTTGTTTGTCCGGGTGCAACTGACGCTAGATTTCTGAGGGAACTTGGAATTCCTGCTTTGGGATTTTCTCCCATGAATAACACACCGGTGCTTCTACATGATAACAATGAGTTTGTCCATGAAGACGTATTCTTGAGAGGGATTGTCATTTATGAACAAATTATTCAGCGTTTATGCGAGACCATTGAGTGAACAAGAATTATTGTGAAAAAGTATTGGTTTAGAGTGAAAATAAACGTAGAATTTCATATAGTAACCAAAAATGATTCTAATTTCATCAAGGTTTTACAATAACTGGAAGACATACTCCATTGGGGCACACCACACGTTGCTCAAAAGTACAAAAAGCCAGTGAAAGTTGAAAGTCAATAGAGACGCTGGCTGAACAAGATGAATCCCTACTCAACGACTTTCCTGACTTTAATCACTTGTATCTTTGTAAAACAGAATTTGGGTGTGGATTTGAACAATTTGGACCCATTGGATGCTTTGGTTCGAAAATACAATGACGGGTTGACAGACAAAAAAATAAATGACGAGAGAAAAAAATGTACCGACATTGCAAACATAGGTAACGAGTAAACTATATGAATTCCCAATTCGTAAAGTTGACTGAACGACGCTGTGAAATAATAGATCGTGATAAGGACCACGAAACGCTCTTTTTTAGACCAGAAGGGTACCTAAAGTATGGAGAGAAGGTAAAAGGAAAGTTGAGGAATGGCTTAAAGTATACCATTTTAATTATTTTTTTAGTGTGACCCGAATTTGCAGCGTCAATTCTACTGGGAATTTCGGGATTTAAGCGACAAAAAACCAAAGGACTTTGTAGGCAAAAATTATTCAACAAACCTCGACACGCTCAGTCCCAAAGCATGGCTAACAGCGTACTCCGAATTGTGGACAATATGGGCCACAAAAGATGAATTTAAGAGGAAGATCTGCAATCCCCGATATTTCTTGGAGTGTGGCTACAAGAGTGTAATTGATAGATCCATGTTATATAGCCCTGATTAATGTTTTATTATCTTTTCTCTCAGAATCATACTTATACTTGCAAATGCATGCACACGGGCCTGAAGGACGAAGGTGGCGTAAGGGTTGATCTCAGACGACAAACAACAAGGGACCCTGTCTGCAATGCAACTGGAAAGTGCTCCCGTACCACTGGTATAGGAACCAAGCGATGCATTGCAGCCCCTGCCATCAAACTGAAGACAAAACAAGAAGGTAAATCCCACTCGTTGAACAGTTGTGAGATACTCCTCCCACCCTTTGGAAAATGTGGTGTGGACTGTGACGATGATGCTGTATGCCAAACCGTGCCGACCAATGTGACTATTGGGAAGGTCAATTCAAGGTTTCAAGATTTGAAAGTTTGTTATAAAGGTCCTCAAAAAGATGGAGGAAAAAAACGTTCCGATCAAGCCAAACATCCATCGTCTTTTACTGTGCTTTCACTTTTGATTGTAATATGCCTTTCCTTAATTTTGTAGTCTCTATCATTCGAACCCAATGTATAAACACCACGAATAAAAGCACACTTTGAAACGAGAATTCAATTTTATATTTGATTATTTATCACGATTGTATAATTTCTATGCATCTTCTTCCAAAGCTTTCTGAACCCGACCTTCTATCCAAGGAGAATATTCTCCGACGTGCGTGAAAACTACACCAAGACAAAGTATTTGAGATACAATTTGAGACAAGGTGGCCATAAGCAGGAAATCACTCACCGTCTGGGCTTGCCCCACACACTTTACTCAAACTAAACGAAGCGACTCCAATTTGGTACACCTTGTCTTGTCTCTTGTACATCAGAGGCCCTCCACTGTCTCCGTAACAAATGGCAGCCTCGGTGGTGGAGTCTGTACATACCATCGTTTTAGGAACAAAAAATCTTCGATAGTGTTTTTGACAAGAGGCGTCATCCAGGAAGGGGAGTCGCACACGGTAAAGTTGTCGAGGGGCTTTTGTCCTCGACTCCACCCTGCCCCAACCAACAGCAACGCCTTTTCGCCCTTCCATATTCTCATTTCTCAATTTCCCCGTGGGTAGGCAAATCGGGGAAACGTCTTCCGTGTACTTGACTGCATCTGTCAGTTTGACCAGTGCGATGTCTGCTGACAGGGTACGTGCACTCCACTTACGGTGCAAAATATATTTCTCTGCCTAGATGTCCAGAGAGTTGAAAGCGTTACCTCAACTATTAATGCTTAGGTGTACAAACCTGCACAATCATTTCACTCCCTGTGAATTCATGACGGTCGGTTCCACCCAGGAAGACGGATATGGATTCTGCATTCTTGAGACAGTGAGCTGCCGACAGGACGTAGTGAGGAGATACCAAAGTGCCTGTACAAGCCGTTTGACTTCCATCTGTTCGAGTTATGTCTAACTGCGCCACCCAAGGGAACAAACCTTGGCTCACCCGACGGCCGCCCACAATCTAAAGAGTCAAAATCCCGCATCTGTTAATTAATTAGTGGAAACACTTATGACATTCCTACCCTGGCATTCCTTCCTAGTCTTCCACAATTTTGAGAGACTTGCTCAATCCCTAGGATGGAATTAGGAGAGGCCGTCGACAACTCACGACGCTTTCTGGTATGAAATGTACAATCCACGTTTGCACTCTGGTGGTCCTCCGTCTTCCGGATCTTGATTGAAATCCGTCGTCTTAAAGATGTAGCTCTGATCTGAGCTCTGGCTCCGCAATACACATACGAGTTCCTTCTGAACCTCATGTCTCCTTTTAAGTTTACGGTGAGGGAGTCCCTATTCGTAGAACAGTTTCCGAGCACAACTGGGGAACAGTTGAGTACAACGGTGGATTTCTGTTCCGGCGTTGTGACCAGTATCAAGCAATTCTCAGTGAAGTTGAAGGAGAAGGATCCAGTAGTCCCGTTGAGTCTATGATGGAAAATTATGAATCGTGATTATATGATCAAAACTGTGGAGGATTTTGATATACTTCGTACGACAGGGCATGTTTCCCACAAACGTTTTCAACTCCGAAGGCTCAGGGTCAGTAATATTTCTCTGCTCAACAAAATCATCTTGAGCTGACTCGTGTGAGTCATTGTCAGCCAAGACGTTGGCTTCATCCGCGAAGGCCATCTCTTCATCCTCAATGTCCTTTGATTCATAGTCTTCAGAAAAATGTTTACGCTTTTCAAAAGCTAGCATGTCTTCCATCATTTTATCCACCGTCATTTTTGGGTCCACATACTGTCGGATGATGATGTCTGGAGCTATCATTGGTCCGGGGTTCAGAATCACCTCAACGTCCTAGAAATCAAAATGGTATTATTCTGCGTTTTAAAAAATGCGTTAACTGACAGCATTCTCGTTGTCTCGAAAAGATTTTCGGGGACCAAACTTCACCCTGGATGGCAAATGCTCCTTCTCAGACAAATAGTTTGGAAACTTATCCTCATCAAACCAATGTTCCAAATCAAGGTTGCCCTTCTGTAAACCTGCGGCAAGTGCTCCATTCACAATAATTAGAAAAGTAAAAAAGGACACACTGGCAGAAGACATGCTTAGTTAATCGGGAAAGTCTATTATTATACAAAATTGGCTTACACTCATATTAAAGCATTAATGTAGGCATGTCGCATGTAACGGGCCAACAATGACGATCTGTTCTAGAAATTAATTTTCATGAATGTAAATGCAGAATGACGTATATCAATGCTTGTCTCATTCCGCTTTGGGGAAAATTTTTGCTTTGAGTATGTTAATCTGTGTAGCTGCAACTGCAATATTTTGCGAATAGGGTGACTGATGAGATATCGAAGCTTCTGTGCATAATTGTGAAAGTGTGATATTCTTCCTGCAAAGAAGTTATTATTCATGAAGGTCCGGCGGAATGATAATAATGGACATTAGCCATAAGAACATAATTGTGTTTAGAGCCTTTGTCTTCCATGATTTCTTTATTGATAGACGCAAGAAGGTTTGCTTCATTGTTCATGAAATATGAGTCACTCGAAGAAACTCACTCTTTCATTATTGATGCTATATTCCGTACCATGAGGGTAAAAAAAGTGAGATTCTAGGTTTTCTACAAATATGGAACTGATGCAATGCAGTGGGGGTAATATGATACACCGTAGTACAACGCTACGTTAAAAATCTTCATGAACTGAAAAGAGTTTAGTGTATTGATGGCCGTCTTCATGAGGAATGCAATGACAAAATCTTTATCATGAAGCTACGGAGCTCATGAAGAAATTCAGCTCAGTATATATACAAGAAGATGAATGGCAGTTCTCGACAGTTTTGCAGATTGGTTCAGTACCGGATTTTAACAGACGCCTTTCAAACTCTTGTACGTCTTGAGGGTGCCAGGGGTGGTTGGTGCCAACTTCCGAAATTACAGGTAATAACCATAAAAATTAATGGTCTTGAGTTGGTTTTTAATATCATGTTCTTTTTTTTACCTCCAACAGAGTCGAAATGTGCCTGGAATTGATGGACCAGAAGAATGGGAGGATTGTTGAGCAGCTTCGTGGGGACAGGATGTGCCAGGCGTACCTGGGTAGTCAGTGCAAGTATTGCTTGCAATACATGGACCCCACCGAAATATTCCAACACCAACAGGAGTGCAGGGAGAGACGTGACGAGTGATGGCTATGCTGAAGAGGGAACGAATTCTTGCAGCTTTAATAATCAAGCAATAATGTAACGAATATTATGCGAGTTAATTGTGTCCATTGTCATTACGTTAAATGCTGAACAATCAAGAAATGGTAACTTTTATTGTATGAAGAATGAAGCAATATGAAAATAATAAACGTCGCTTTTCAAGTCCCCAAACTGATAAACATTGATGAGTAACATACTTCGCGCAGCAAGTTGAGTTTAGTCATTTTTAATTTCTTCTTTAGGCATCCTGGTCCACTTAATGAGTGTTTCGGGTGATCGATACAAAAATATTAGTTTTGCAAAGAGGTCCTCTTCCAGTGCCAACTCCCCACTCTCGCGAACCAAGTAAATATCCAGACAAAGCTATATTAAGCGTGCCACAAGTTAGTTTAAGAGTTGTAGTTTTATAGACAGCAAACCTGGAAGATTCTATCAACGTTAGGCATGTCGTCAAACATTATGAGAAATGAGATTCCAGAAAAGAAGCTTCTCACGAACTTGCTGGCAACTAAGACCAGAGTTGTGTAGAGGCCCATGATTCTATACAAAAAATTATTAGCTAACAAGTTTTGGACAGGTCATTATGATGCCCTTACCCTCCGCCAGATATAAAGCTTAAGGTTGGGGGAAATGCCTTCTCACTGAAGGTGTACAGGTTTAGGTTTGCACACTTGTCCGACTCGGGAAGGTTGTGCTTCTTTTCGTCATCATTGCAGTCTTCTTCAACCACCCACCACTCCTCCCCCACTGCACTTCTTTCTAATTTCAGAGTCAGGTTCCGTAAGACTCCATTCTTCACCCAATCTGGGTCAGTAGGATTCGTCTTTGTCCTTGTGTAACGCCAACCAAGATCGTCAATCAAAGCTATGAAATATGAGAGATTAGCACATGATTTCTAGGACTGAACACTTTCTATACCCCCAGTTAACCCAAACGCCACTTCTGCTTTGCCACTGTTGGAAATTCTCAGAAACTTTGGGTATATTGATGTTATTTTTATGGCTGATTGTGTAGAATTGGTATCCCTAATCATGCTGATAATATTTTGCCTATTTTCCGTCGTCAGTAAGACTTCATCCCCCTTTCCTCTTGCAACGGCTTGGATTGTGGGGTTGGTAGTGTCTCGAGTAATGGTCCAAGTCATTCTTATACCGATTTGGTTGCCTGTGAAGTACCAGAGGCATCCTTACTATCTTAAATATTCATTTACTTAATATGACTCACTTGTGGAATTAAGTTCCTGTATAAGCTTTTCTTTACTGGGAGGAGAAATGCCCCACACGCCAGAACTATTCCCATTGAGCCTTGCCATCCACACGTCTTCGTATTCATAATTTGATAGGAAATACAGACCGGTCTTGTCTTTTCTATAAATGTACTCGAGCCTCTCCCAATCAGTGTTGGTAAACTGTTGAAGAGAGTTCTTTTGGGCAGACATTGTGTAGATTGGCTGGTAACTCCCAAGCGTTATGTCCAAGGATATGTCCAGGGGTTTATTTACAATCCCTACAGTGTTCCCCAAAGCGAAAAGGACGAGTGGAAACCAAATTATTGCTATGATGAGGAACAGAGACCCTCCGCCAATTGTGTACTTTGTCCAGGGTGTTTTCCCCATTCCACGCTCTTGTGGATATTCCCTTTCCACACGACGTTGGCACTATGCATTCAAAAGTATCTTTTCAATTCTATTGCAATCTGCTAATATGTATTCTTTACCTTGAGTTGAAATATGTGTGCAAAAATATCTTCAAGTTTTAACCAATCCGACAAAGTCATACTCGTTTCCGTCCATATCCAGTCCATCAATGCTCTCAACTCGAACAAAAATGGCACAGCCATGAACCTAAAAAGTCATAATTCAACATTGGTTTTGAAACATTAATTATACTCAAATAATCCTGTACCCCTTAAACAGGAACATGTTCAAATAGTTGTATTTCTTGCATAGAAAGTTTCCAAGAATCCTTGTTGGATAGCCCGAGCGGATTTGATATGCGGAAAACAGTAAATAAATGCACTTCACCATGTACCACATTTGTGGGGGTCTATTTGCATTGAAATCCCTAAACGAAGGTTATTTGATTATAAGCAAAACTACGTTTATTCCATGTTCCTTACCTTTCTGTAACGTAGGGTAAAACGAAAAACATTGCAATGTGCACAAAAGTGGCCAAAACAATTTGGAAAAAGAACTTTCCCATGATGTCCTTCCGCAAGTATAGAGCTCGGTCTATCACGATTAGAGCGAACTGCAGGATAACCATGACCAGAAAGGGGACTGGAACTTTGTTTTCCTCCAAATACTTGCTCACATCACCCTCTTGCGACTGAAATGACAAAAGTGCTGCGTCCGACATGGCTATCATCAGAATGTGGTTTATGTACTTACGCCGAATGAGGCGAAGCCAAAAATGACCACAAGAAAGTTGAAAAAGTCGCAAATGAACATGTAAGAGTAAACGTCCACTTTCACTTTGTACTCTATGTTGAGGATTTGTGAGAAGAACAGTTCAATTGAGGACAAGTACTTTGTGACGCTGAAAAACAAGGAATCAAGCAAGGGTCAACTCACTCTTCTCTGCAAGATTGACCGGACTTACCACAACTTGACATAACTAAAGTAATTTATTTCCTCCCACAAGGCCCTGTCAACCAACTTTTCTTCCGAGGATGACGAGGAGGATGCTGAGGTTGACGTAGTTTGCTGCTGCTGCAACTTTAGCTTCGTCTGTTGTTGATGATGCTGAAGTTCTTGCATTGCAAGCAACTGTAATTGCTGTTGCGTTGATTTGGACTGACTCTGATGCTGCTGGAGAAGTTGACTAGATGGATTGTTTTTCCAAAGGCCAAGAGATTTGAGCATGAATCGATGAAAGAAGACGACCATAAGAAGCAACACGTCGAAGACAGCATAGTGGTCTTGTTTTTCAATTCCTAAAATTTTAGGAGCAAAGAATGGGTCCTTTCTGACTTGAGCAGCTTTCCCATTCCACGGGAAAAAGTCAAATTGAAAGAGGTACTTGAGAACAACCATGGCCTAGACAAAAAGAAGCAAAATTAATATCCATTAAGAAAAGGTGGCCTTTACAGTACCTCGGTGTAGGCTATGATGGTGACCCAGAAAGTCTTCGTGGGTCGAGGAACTGAGAGTGATCCCCAGAGAAGTACCATGAGGGGTAGGGGTAGTGAAAGAATGCTGGCAGACTTTATTTGGTTCAGAAAGACCATAAAGTAGCAGACCAAGTCCGAGTGGGATATGACCACGTACCAAAGAGAGACAATTAGGTTTATAAGTACATTACATTTCCCTTCTTCCTCCTCTTCCGGTTCCTCCCTCAGGTCAATAACTGTCTGAAGGTCATCCCTACTCTCGTCTATGTTTTCTGAAGAGGAGGATGAACGGCTCAAGTTGTCCTGTCCCTACACATTAAAAAGTAGGGTGTGAATTAAAAGATATTAAAAATTGAGTCACATACTTTCATAGCATTTCGTTCTTTCGCGAGGCACTTGGACACGTGGCGATAGTCCTTGGAAAACTTGTTCAACCAGTCGGTTAAACTGACCATTAGACTTTCCACGAGGGCCCAACTGAATCTCATGTAGCCAAAGATCCGCTTCCAAATGCTAACTCGTGAGACGACTTCCCCACCAACCTCCTCCTCTTCTTCCTCCTCCTCGTCAATTCCCGTTTCTTCACCAGACACTCGAGAGGCCTTCCTGAAGGACTTCTTTCTGGAAGCTGCGGCTCCTACGTCTCCCGTTTTCAGTGCAGTACTCATCAGCTAAATTGTAAATTAACACATCGTTGTAAATCTCAGGTTGCCCCATGAATGGAAACTCTGACACAGACCTCACTAATAGTAATGCCAGACGAATGCCTTTTATTCTCCACCTCGTCCTCCTCCTTATCCTCCTCATCATCAATCATCCCAATTTTGTCGTCTTCGTTGTTAAACATGTAATAGTCCCCGGATCGAATGGCTGTAAAATATTCATCAAACAAACGTGCTGTAGACATCCTGCATTCATTTAATGAACGGTGGCAAGCAAGCAAAGTCTACTTCTCAAGAAAATGCATAAAGCCTCTCATGCAATTTTGCAGAACCATAGGTAAAAAACCAATCGGGCTACTCATGCTCTATCTAAGGTACTAACAAAATAAAAATAATTTGATGCGTTACAATATGTAAGAACAATATGCAATGATAACACACATGTATGATGAGTGTAAAAACTTTTGCGTTTCCTGCTCCCCGTCCGTCTTTTGTAGTAGTGCTCCTCCTCATCCTCCTCATCCAAGGGAAGTTGCTCCTGAATGTGCTTTTCAGTTTTGTCAAAAAACTCAGCATCATCGGGAAATATTTTGTTGTCTTCTTCATCCTCTTCAAATCCTCCAACGGAGAGGGTCACATTTCCGGCGGAGGATGGAGTTGGCGTTATCATTGAGACACTGGCCAGTGGGGCCAGGAGGACTTTTTCCTCCTCTTCCTCCAGACTCAGCATCACAGATGAGTCTTTTAACTACACAAGTACTTATCATGATCATGACATGCAAACTGCATTCATATAATCAACGTCACTAATTTATAGATCAGTAACTTTTTAAGAAGATAACCCATTTCAACATGCCTTTTGTATAGAAAAGGAAGAAAGTGAAAGTTTGGAAAGAGATTAGCCACACTTACCACACAAACCCGAGAAGAGACATTAAGTAATTTTCATAAGCGTTAAATGTTACTCCAAAATATTTGCAGCATTGGAAGAAAGACAGATTTACACATTATGAAATGAAGAAGGCAAAATACTGAGCAATGACCATACCGTCAAAGTGATTGTCCTTGTTGTTCTGCTTGTCGTGTGTCGCCTTGATTCGGTCCATTTTCATCTTGATTTTTTCCAATACTTGCTTCTCAATCTCCTCTTGCTGTCTTATTTGGTTCTGCATTAGTTCTTCAATCAGCTCCGCACCCCTGAGTGAAGGAATAGTACGCCATTAGCACTTAAATGATGATGGTGCAAGGCTACCAACCTTGAAGCCAACTTTGACTGAACCTCTGTCTCTGATCGTATGTGGAAAAAGTAATAACTGTAGAAAATTCTTCTTTGGAGGATCAGAAAGGCGAATGTGATTCCATCCCAGACCATTCCGGCTTCATCATGGGGGACTTCGCATTGTCCATTGTCCTCGCCACCCAAAGCTGTCAAAAAAAGTATTTCATCTCCCTCCATCGATTTGATTTGAGACAGTGTTTTCTCACCTTTATTGATCTCTAAAGAACTCATTCCTTTGAATTTGTTTAAACACGCGATTCCCAGTAGTTGAATCAACCAACAGAAGTTATGTTGCAAAGTGTTTAGATACACACATCCCACTAGTTGTAGAAGACATTTTGTGCAAATGACAAATACATTGTAGGCAAGAAGCACATTCCATCTTCACAAAAATGTTCATTAGTATCAATTTCCCTAACAGATTTGAAATCTTGCCTCTTAATGATGTCCAACTTTTCCCTGAGGTAGAACTCATTGCCTTCCCACAGAAATATAAAACTGCCGACCAAGTAACCCAGTGCAAAAAGGTTGACACGATTTGTCGCTGTGAGAAATATTATTCCAAGCGTCACCCAGTAGAAGGACAGCAGCACAGACTTTTTGATTGTGTTCAACATTTTTTGACTGCTGCAATGAGATACAAGAGCATGAGGTGAGCAAATGAGACAAAATGCTATATATTTCTTACTCTGATTTGTTCATGGGGTTTCCGATTAGAAAGTCAGGGGTTGGATTAGTGTCCACAACGTTTGACAAAATTTCATTATTAGACCCGGCC
>JAQIWU010002463.1:0-12141 GCA_034696445.1 Isotomiella minor
TCATAGATTAAATTTGCACTTGAGACGAGAGTTCCGCACTGCCTAAATCTTTTTTAATTTAAATTAAAAGTGACAGCTTATGTGGCCCCAAACTGTGATTGTTGAGTACGAAAATGAATGACTTTATAAAATGCGTGGAAAGATTATTTGCAGATACTCGCCAAATAAGGAGACCCGTGAATTATCATGCTAAACAGAGCCATTAGTCAATTTCATCTGGTTATGTATGCATTCATGTGTTCATATTATATCCTTGCCCTTATGCGCGTCTCTCATTTCATTTCATTCTTTCATCTCGTTGTTGGTAGTGTGAAAAAGTTGAAAGTTAGCAAGACAGCTTCTACCATTTTTAGAAGTAGTGGTACAAGGAAGCACAAAGTATGTTCCATCCGTATTGTTTTGGGTGTAGTGTTCACTATCTGCAAAAACTACTACGTTTTGATATTAGGGCACAGGAAAGCTAGCATTTTTGCATGGCAGAGCAATTTTCTTTCAAAAGGTTGCTTTTTCTCTTGAATTTGCCTTTTTGTCCAGAAGAGGAGACGGAAGAAGCTCTTCCCTTTGGAGTAGAAAATAGGAAAAGTGATAAACTTTGTTCTGCACGATTTGAAGAACAAATGAGTTGCGTGAATGTTATGACCCAACTGCCACATCGTAAAAATCAGCCGTCAAACGTAAGCCCCTTTGCAGTTCCCTTTTCTCCCAAGCCTTTGCCTTTAGAGGGTGGAGAAAGGAAGAAGGTTGAATTGAATTCTGTGGATTTGTTTTGGACATAACACTAAAAGTTTGCCAGTTCTGGTCAGCCAAGCTCTTTGGGTTTTGTTTTGTGGAACGGACAGTTGGTTTACATGCTTCATGCTTTAGTTAGCTTTTACTGGCTTGGATTTGTCTGTTTGGTGGTGTCGTATGAGCGGATAAAATCCGATTTTATGTTGGTGAAATGGTCCTTCTGCATCCTCTTCCTCCATGCCTCCCTTCTTCTGCAGATGAAAATGTCCAGCCAGCTTCAGTTTCACTTTGCGTTGGAGGAAAACAAGGAAATGGAAGGATGTGACACTAAAAGGTTGGGTTACTTTCGCTCTCACTCCTTTCTCTGCTTCCAATCCCTGGTCCAGAGATGAATCGAAATGTCCAGCCAACGTCAAACTAATAACACTAACTCATATTTTACTTCTTAAGCTTCTGTGGGACTTGGCCTTGATTTTTTCCTCTCCTGTGTTCATGGTGTAGTGGGGGTGGGGAAGTAAGTGAGTGACCATGAAAGGATAAGGCCATTGCAGACACTTATTTATTAAGTTCAATATCAATGTCATCATTCACCTCGTTCAGCTTCAAGCTTCCAGAAGAGGGTGTCGCCTCCGTCCTAACCACCACACAGTCACGACACGACCACATATCTGACTTATGTTATGTTATGTTATGACCATCCTTGTTCGCTGAAATTAAAAGGCATAACCTCTCCTCCTCCTTTCCCTCAACTTTGGCAACGACACACCATTTCTTTTCTTGGACATGAGAAAGATTGCAATTAAACCCATCTTAGGACTTTTTTCTAGGAACTGAACGTTGATTACCAGACGATGAGTAAAGAATGAAATTAGATATGTGCCCGAATTGCCTCAAAGACAACGATGCGTAATAAAACTTTACTCTGGGGAGTCTAATTGATTGAGACAATGAAGTGTGTTCCTGGACAGGCATGCCTTCTGAACCGAGTTGTACTTTAAAAAGAAAGCTGTATAGAAAAAGGTGGTTTAAAAGAAAATGCCAATTGTCTCATTTTCCACTCGTTTTACACAAAACTATGTTGCATCCATTTGAAGTATCAGTTTTCAGTTCAAAACACATTAGACACGCATATTGTATTCTAAGGTTAATGCTGCATTGGAGAACACTAATGGAGGGAACGGTGTGTCACCATTGTCTAGATTCCCATGAAAAGAAAGATTTTAAAATTTTCAAAGCAATTGATTTCATTTCAGACTTTTTCACTTGAGTCTCACCTTTCTCTTGTCTTTTCAACGAAAAAAGTAGAGTACCTCCAGTTTCATTCATATTCCCTACAGAGAGATTGAATCCCAATCATTCATCCGACGATTGTACTTCACTTTTACCTATGCTTTGTGTTTGAAGCTACCCATTGAATGGTGTGTCAAAAACATCGGCTAACCACTTGAAACTCTCTATGGCCCTGATATAGCGTCAGTCCAGGTCATCTTCAGACTGACGCTGGTGTTGAGGTAATTTTACGCAAGAATTACTTACGCGATACAGTTTCTGTATGAAAGAGCAAGAGTATTACCAGTGAAGCTTATCCTACGATTTCTAACCATTGTTGTTGCAATGCAGTATTTGAATTCAATGAGAAAGTATAGCTCTGCTTTCTTTTTGAAAGAAAGGAAAAGGTGGGATCACATTTCCCACAGCCTGAAAAGGTTGTTTTGAACAGTTGACTCATGAGTACAATTCTCCAATTACAATTGGGTTGGCACAAAACCCACAAAAAGGAATAAACATTGTATTGTAAAACTTTAGGGTTTCCTTTCCACAGTACTTGGTCCCAAGCTGTAAATACATACTAGGTTTCAGAAGTACCCATGCGCCTTCCGTATTCATTTTTGAAACTAGGAAAGTTCTTTTCTTACAGTTTTCTACGAAAGTGTCCGTTGTAGAGTAATGTCCCAACATCCTCCACCCACGACAATCAAGACACGTCAACAGGTTGTGGGAAACCTTTTGTGCACAACAAAATGAATGTGTATTGAAGTCAACGGCAGTTTGGTCAATCATTTTTAGCCTAACTATGTATCTTGAACATTGAACGGGTTCTAGAATAGAAAGGTTATTCTCAACTCAACGGATGTGCAAAAACAATTTGATTGGATTTTACTCAGGTTAGACAAAGGTACATTAATGGAGAATTTAAATTCAATTCCTGACGTTGTTGTTATTGATTAAAGCAGCACATTCTTATGCTTTTTCTTCGGTGGCAGCTTCTGCAGCCTCAGCAGCGGCGGCTTCCGCTTCAGCAGCAGCAGCGGCCGCGGCGGCTTCCTCAAGTTCGTCTTCGTAGCCGTTAGGAAGAGGGTTGACCTCCGGATTGTGAAACAACGTTCTGTTTCCGTCCCCCCAAGGATACGGCTACAAGAAGAAGAGAGTATGATGCTTATCCACAGATCCTAATGCTTATGACTAACTCACCCTGGTCCGAATTCGGAGGTGTTCATACTTCACGAAAGGAGGTCGATCTTTCTTCTTGCACTTGTCATGCTTGAAATGTTCACTCAAAACCAGGTAGGACATGACCCCGACCGATGGAAGGACAGCGTAGAGAGACGTTGCTCTCCAAAATCTCATACCTGCGATTTGAAAAAAGAATGTCGATCAACGTTAGTGACACGGGTTATGAAAATTAATATTTGTTCGAATACTTACTCATCTTGACGGTGGTTTTATACGAAAACGACTCAGTTGGTTTCACAAAAAGTAAAAAATCTCAAGACTGACCCCAATTTTTATTTGCCTCTGGAATATTTTTCAGGCTCGAAGTGGACGACATTTTTTCCATGAAACCAAGCAAAATTGCGCATAGCAACTTTAGGAGGCCTGTCTGCCTTTACATTTACGTAATGAAATGCTTGGCTTTTGCCAATAATCGTACATAACATAATCATAATAGCGGAGCACATGCAAAGTGGTGATAACTGCAATCCCTATTCTCGTTGCAAGCAGACGAAGGACACAGCATTCCAATCCTTTCCTTTGCGTTGTAAATTGGGAATGTCAATGTATGTAGAATGCAAAAGGTACTTAAAACACAAGGAGGGATGTAAAACTACAAACCGGGATTTAGGGTAAAAACATGAAAAAACAGGCTCCAGAAAGAGTGCATAATCATCATTGCATTATTGTACACAAGCAGGCAGGCATGCGCATCATGTCATAACATAACTCATCTTCTATCTCTTTGGAATGGTTTATTAGCCTCCTTCCTATTATTCTCTCCTCTAATCCAAGGCAGCCACTCAAAGCTTTAAGAGTGGGTCTTACCACATACAAATGAGTGTATTTATTGCGCCACAAATTTAAAGTTATCTCCATAAAACCTGGTTAAGAAAGAACCAACCCGACGGTTTTCACAATGACACACCGCTGCCTCGTCCTTTCTTTCCAGGTTATTACTCGCATGGAATTAGCAACCGGTCCTTTCTTTACACTTTCTCTATCACAGCAAGCAGCTATGTATCAAAAAGACTTACTGCTCTTCTTACCGTCTGTTCAAAAGAATATACAGGAGAAGGCCACAACAATGCACATTATTATTAGTGTGAGGTATTAGCTGGAGGAGCTGAGTCCAATGAAGCAGAGTCATTTTCTATGTCGCTTACAATGCCCGTCACAGCACATCGCATCCACTTCCATACAATGTAATTGGTAGCTACTTTATTCCCGAATTTTAATTCAAAAGCAGAAAATAGCATTACAGAACAACTTGCATGCTTATTAGAAAAGAGATAATGAATACAAGGCAGCAACTGTGCAATTCTATTGAAGACAGAGAGCTGTACAAGAGTCTTGAATGCAAGCACAGGATTTAGAAGAGATACAAAAGTTTAGATGCTCTTATTCTACGCACTGCATCGTAATCATACAATGACTTATAGAATGGCAAAAAATAAAAATCCTACTTTAGTTAATAATGACGGGATAATAAAAACATTCCCCGATTCTTCCCTTCTGAATACAAACGAACGAGAGAAAACACTTCAGCAGCAGCAAGAAGACTTTTAAAAGGTTTATAGCAATAATGGCAAAAAACAGCTCTTTCTTCTTTTCTATTTTCTTTCTTCTCTTCACTCTGGTTAAAAATTTAGAATTGGAATTAGGATGCACATAAAAGAGTGATGTCTTTTATGCTCATTCAGTTGCATTTCATGTGGGCATGTCCCGGTTTGGGAAGACGTTAATAATAATTGTGCCGTAAATTTTAGAAGTTGATTGCTCCGAAGCTGCTGAAAAAGAAGATCCAAACACAAGTCAAATTGAAAACAAAAACCACGCGGTTAGGTTATTCGTGGCAAAAATGTGGAAGGAGTATAACTTTTGACTGCAGCATTATTGAGAAAGCTCGTAGTACACCCAATTGATGCTACTACAAACGGGACAAATCTTACAAATGATCGTATGTTTTTACTTTGGTTGATAAGTTAAGTATAACTTTTATTACCCCACTTACCAAATGCAGAATTTCCTGGCAGCTACATTTAATCATGCAACTCGTCTTCCCAGGATCTTGTATTCCATGTATCATTGTTTAGCCTAAAACAATAAGGCTGCGTTATCGACATTCTTATTTAGGGAAATTGCATATCTTCTACATTTTTTGGGCTGAAAACACAAGATACACGATATCAAGAAAACTTTTCCATTCTTTGCAATCTTTTTTATTTCTTTTGAAATTCAAGGAAGAAGAATGCCGCTCTGTTGCCAAACATGCCCTGGACTTTTTTTCATCAATTCATTTCATCTCACATATGCAGAACTTCATCTAACAAATCATTACTTACGAGTGTTTTGTTTCTTCTTAGGTTTAGAGTGTAGACGGGGTCTCATTTCCAGTGGATTCGGGTATCAGAGAGTAAGATGCTTTCATCCAAAATGTGGTTAGGTTAGGTAGTTTATTGTTGATTCTTGTTTAGTGGTTTTAAGCGGAATGTTAATCCCATACATTTTTTGCTTGTTGCTCATCATCATCAGTAACATAAGAAGAATCCCCGCTTCATCGGCACAACGAGGTGACACTCAACAAAGAGTTTCGCTTGAAAGGGATGAATAAAAAGTCAACAACAAATCAAAATCAAAAAGAACTTTTCTCATCCTGCTTCATTTTCAAAACCGCCTGTGAATAATTAAACGTGCTATCGGAATTTATATGATTCTGGCCTCTTTTGTTAATTGAAAAAATTAAAGAAGTATTCAAATGGTAAATAGCAAATGTTGTGACACACAACAATAATCTTTGACACATTGCCACCCGTAGGCAGCCTTACCATTCTTAGACACACATTCATCTTCGCATATAAATCATGAATTATGCATTCCTTTCACCCGGTCTTCTCTCCCCATACATCCATCCTTCTTTCCACAACGATCAGCTTTCTTTTTATGAAAGAGAGGATAATTTTTATAGGGGACCAAACCAAATGGTACAAATTTTTGTGCTACCCCGTTTTTAAAGCCAAAGAAAAAAATCAGAGAGTAAAAGTCTCTTGTGATTCATAAGACTTACCTACATTAATTATTCAAACAAAACCAAAAGAATTCAAGATTGCTTTACAGCTTTGGCGTGGCGGACTGTGATTTGTACAGTACTTGAGAAAAAAGAACAAGAAAAATACTGGAAAACAAGGATAACCTAAGTTTTTACGATAAAGTAATCCAATACTCGTTATACATCCTTTTGACCCACACTCTCTCCTGCTCCTCTCATCTTTTTTGGTTGCCTTTGGACAATCAGAATTTAAACATTACACGCATTATCGATGTCAGATTAGAGTGAGGTTGAAACACAGTTCTTTCCCAACTTTCAAATTATCATCATCAATGTTGATACGCACACGTCCCTGCTTTGAGGGTGAAAAGAGCATGGAAAGTTACGAATTGTTTCTTAGTTTTTGTTGTTTGTTGTTCATTGTTGAAAAAGGAGGGTCCAAGATATGGATAATGATAATGATCCTCAACACGTAAGCAAGTTTATCTCGTTCTCTCTGTATTATGATTATGAATCTTTTTTTGTAAAATTCAAATCTTGGTTTAACGCATGGTTTGCATCAAACACAAATTTCTTTGGTTAAAAAACTCATCCCAATCTCCGTGAAAATCACATAAGTTCCGCCTCCTTCTCCTCAAAGGAATTTCCATCTCTGGTCTGGACCAAAAAATCCTTTTAACAAAGTTGTGGATACAATGGATGTTATGCAAGACAATCTGATGATAAGAATTCCTTTTTCGAAACATTATATTGATATGGTGAGAACAGAGCTGATAGGCATCTTTCCCCTCTTCCTCTTCTTTTCGACTAAAGGGATGCAAGGAGAATGATTAGATTACAAATGACTGACCCTGAAGAATTAGTCATTAACTACACCTAGATTCATTTCACATGCTTCAGTTTTTTTGTACTACCATCTTCTATTCGGGTTTGGAAGAACAAGGAAGCAGCAAGACTCCTTTGGTTAGATTGACTTTGACGGACACAATTTAGTGGAAAATTGGTTACATTACTTTCACTTTTCTAAAAATAGAGGTTGAAAAAATGAAACAAATTTTTTAAAAATTCTGGTAAGCAAAAAACAAGCTGGTTATCTCACAAGACTAATTGTAAGACTTTTAGTTTGAAAAAGAAAATCCCATCTTAGAATTCTTCAAGATTTAAGGCACACTTTTTTATTCAATTTAGGAGAAGGAGAAATTGGTGAAAGTTGGATTCTAACAAGAATGGAATTTCAGTCCAAGATTGTTTCTTTTCAGACAGCAGTTTTAAGGTTTTGACTTTCGCTTTGTAGCAATGAAATTGTTGTTTGGGTGTGGGTGATGCGGTTAGATTTAGATTTGGCTTGCCATTGGGATAGCTTTCCACTCTGTGTAAAATATGGCCAAGAAGGAGTTAGGACTAATACCAGAGCAGGTTGAAATTCAACTCGCTTTTTTCTTTCTGACATCACTTGGCTTGGTTTGACTCTTGGTTTGTATCTCTTTTTCTCCCTTTTGTTGTTTTTGGTTTCCTTTTAGTGGTAGATCCGTATTTCGGTCACATCCTTTCCTCCCATATATCTCTCCAGCAAAATATTGTTTCTTTCTGTTCCCCTCTTTGGTTTAGTAGTGTGCCTTTATACTTTCACTCTAACAGCTATCATTCGTTAACTCTACCCTTTGCTCAGACAGTCAGTCCTTTGTCTTCGTTGTCCATCCGTTTGTCCCCACTATCTTCCTCAAAAGGTGTGTTCTACCCAACTGCACAGAGAGAAAGTAAAGTAGGTAGTAAAAGTGGAGAAAATAACGGAGAGTCAAGTCCAACGTCACACTCTTCTTCGTATGATGTAATGTAATGGAATACAATACAAAAAGAAGAAACTTCTTCCTGTTCCCTTAAAGCCAGATCACATAACAGCACACTTTTGGCTCTTCTACACATTCATTGTTTTGTTTGTCCAAATTCCTTCTCTCTCCCTCACTTGCTTTCACATTTCGTTCATTCATTCTGAGCAGGTCAGGGCAGTAAGATAAAAACTGTTTGTGTATATGTGTCGACTCAACTCTTGGACTTTTTTTTGCAAGCGGATGACTTTCACTCATGCTACTTCAACATTCCAGGCTTTCACTGGGAAGGATAAGAAAATGGAAGACGTTTGTCACTAATACGGCTGTATAAAGGTATAAACATATTGCTTCACTGACATCCACTTTCTTCCTCTGCTTTCTCCCATTCTATATATCAGCTATGCTTTGAGTTAGAGGTTCAACGTCTCTGTGGAAGAGGTGAATACAAAGGAAGGAGGGTTCTGTTGACCTAATTCTCAAAGGGATGTGACACTCAAGACACTTTCCATAATTCATCTGGTGTAGACTAATGTGTCCATTCCGTCCGTTTGCTTTGCTTTGCCTCCGTCACTTTCACTTGCTCCCTCATAGAGCTATCTTCCAATCGACATTCTTACATAACATTAGTCAGTGTGCTATGCCCATAATACATTTATTTTTTGCAGGAAGGAAGGAAGGTTCTTGGGCAAAAAGGGAACACGTTGAAATGGCTGATATCCTGTCATTATAATGAATGGTGCGACATTGGAGAAATATTGAAAAATTCATAAATATTTTTTGTAATAATGTCGCGTTATCCCCCATCCATCCCTGCGTGTATTGGAGGAAGTCAAGTTGCCATCCGCTCTCCTGTCCTGTTTTCCCATCTCAATTTAATTCCCAAAGGAGTAAATATTGGAAAGTGATAAATTGTGGAGACGGCATGACATCGGGAGACACATGGTGAATAAAATCTCTAGAAGGAGAAGAAAAGAAAAGTTTCTATTAACGTATAGATGCGCCTGGACAAACGCTTGCAAAGTTCTCTCAGGAAAGAGAGTTGAAGTCGAGATTCTTGAGTTTTTTAAGAAAGGGGAGAAAAGGCAAAGCGGAGGTGGTGGAGACATAAAAATTCGGACAATCCGTTGAATAAAACGGTGATCAGGCAGGATGCGGATTGAGAAGAGAAAGCATTCACAATTCAGCATTTCGAATGAGGTTGACGATGGCACTTCCTTTTCCGCTTTTCCTAACATTTTTCAAAAGAAAGAAAGGCCAACTTTTTTTACTTCACCTTCAATTCCAATTCAAAAAATCCTTCTCTTACGCATGAAACTTGTAAAAAGATTTTTGCAGTAATAATAAGCCTTACCATATACAAAATTCCTAAATAAAATGCAAAATATTATGACTTAGAGTTTGTCGTGACACTTTCATTGATCGTTATTGTAACCCTTCTTTTGATTGGACTTTCATCCTTCAATGTTGCTTTGATTTGATTTACTCTTTTCTGAAAGTGAGTTTGATAATCGATAAACCCAGTGCCCTATCTGTCTGATCCGAACTAGTTTATCCTGACTTTTCTTTTTTATCTTTTGTGTTGTCTGATTTCGAAGCTTGACTTGATTCGATTTTGTGTCTCCCTCAAAAGATTTATTTCACCCTGGTATACGAGCTGGTGTTGTTGGCACACTGAGATGATCTTCTGATATTAAAGTGCTTAGCGGAGATGACTTTTCTTTCTTTCCTCTGCGTGTTGAATTGTGACGAAATAATACGACCAAAAGGATAGAATCGTTAGCCTGACTGACACAACCAAAGGGAGTCCAGCTATTCAGGGAGAAACTTGAAGAAAATTGAACATGCGACGTGATGAAAGGAGATGAACTTTGTTTTGTGTCAGTACAAATATTACAGACGCCTTTATGAAGTTTCCCATCTTGACAAGAAGCACAAATTCTGCAGAAGAAAAAAACCATGAGAAGAAATATCAGTTCGATCGAAGGAACGTAAAGATCATCTACATCACATCGTTGTAAATCGTAAACCAGGGTGATTGCAAGTTATATTACAATTCCTACAGCTTTGCCACTGAGTCAGACAACCAAATAAGAACATGTGAGGATGGTGTAATGGAATTGCGTGGAGATATCAAGAATATGACGATGATTTGATCGGATACAGATAATTCAACTCATCTATCTGTCTTTGTGTATATAAAAAACATTTTATACGTCAAGGAAAGAGCCGAACCTGTATATCGCTACAGGAGCTGGAAAAACTTTTTCTTTGCAGGGTATTGTACATCAGATTCTTCTATTCAGGATGAAAAACGACTTCTATAGGGAGCCGAGATTATCGCAAATAATTTTCATTTCTTTTTTCTGCAGGTTTTGTATACTTTTTCGTTCCCTTTTATTTTCTATCAAGCTTTATAGCTGGAACGGGTCGATCAATAGTATGTGCTCGATGAGAACGAGACGATCAATCTTTTTAGCAACTTCCTTTTTTGCTACACCCAATTGATCCCCTTGTTTAGAAACTCATTTTTCTTCCATCTCATTGTCGCCTCTCGTACCATCAGACAAGTCGAGTTGTACAGTGTTGCTATGGCATAACATCCCATAACCTAATGAAATCTATAGTTTTTCGCAAACATGAGATCAAAATTTAAGTTGAAAACGATGAAAGCAATCATTCAATTCATCAGGATGGCAACCTTATTATTATCCAAAATAAAAATGATCATACCCTAATCGCTAACAATAAAATTGAAAGGTTGGGGATCTATGATGTATTATCATTGTTGTTGCATTGTTTATCCAACCAATTTCTTAACGTCACTCACGCAAGTGAGCATGAGCATGACCGTGAGCACTTTTTTATGCCGTGAGTGAAAGCATAAAATTCCAGGAAGGCAATTTTACTCAGCCAACCCACTACTTTCAAGCCCAAATTACCGTCTTGATATAATGGCGCACAAACAAACACCAGATATGAGATATGAGATAATTTCATGTAATTTAGAAAGTAAATAAAAATGAATTCAATAAGGTATTTAATTTAATGTTGATGACGACGATGGGAATGGTTGGTTGAAGACGTCTAATTTTTTAGAAAGGCTGGTAACTTAAAAACTGTTTGAAGAAGAAGAAAAGGAGAGGGGAGGTTGGACATGCTGGCCCTCGTCGTATTACGTATTATTAAAACCAAACAAAACCAACAAAGGTTCAGGTCTCTCTTGAGTTTACATTTATCCTTGTTGAAATGTTCTTATCCTGAAGTCAGTTATTAACTTTGTCTTACTGATGTTATCTTTAAAAGTAAGCAGAAAAGAGAGTCTGTCTGCTTCATATTTTGACAATGTAAAGATTGTATATGTGTTGGTTATCATCAAAGCTCTGGAAATGATTACATATTTGCTTTTACCAACTCGACACTAAATTCAACTTGATTGAAGGAGAGGAAAAAGGAGTCAGATTGCAAGAAAGGAAAGCAGAAGGCAAATGAAAATGCGCAGCCCAGTTTCTCTTTTCTTGTGAAGTTTTTCTTCTACAAATACAAGGGGCAAATTAAAGGAAATGCCTTTCTTTTTCCGTCGTCTCTTTTCACAAGGTAAATGTATGAAATCAAAATATGACTGCCTCACGAAACCCTGACAGTCAATCGTGAATGAAGATTATGGAGATGTGAAAGAAATTGAGTAACAGCTTTTCAACACACTGCAACAACCCAATAATTTTGAACAGAAGGTAATTGCCCTCCATAAATGAGACCGATGCTCCTCTGGATTTTATAGAAAGTAAAGAGTTTTGAGATATGGAATTCAGCAATTTCTTTTCAAAACATTTGGTCAACGTTCAAAATGTCTAAACTCGAACATTTATTATGCAAAATAAGAGGATTTTATAAAATTGGGAAAATGAGAATGAGTGACATTAAGGATAAGGGAAACCCACGTTCGTTTGAAATTAATTTGAACTAGCATAATTCCAAGGAATGTTAATTAAATAGTCTTCTTCCCATCATCGTTATTGTAACTGAGAGCGTCTTACAGTTCTC
>JAQIWU010002464.1:0-12130 GCA_034696445.1 Isotomiella minor
AAATTCACATTGCTTCAGATTGGGATTTTCTACTTGTCGCCAGCGTAAGGGATACCTATATTCAGCCAAATATCAAAGCTTATTTTACTGTTAATATAGCACTTATTGCGACATCAATGGCCCTACCGCAGACCCCACAACGACCAGTCCGTACCAGAAGCTAATTGATGACATTGGAGAGAATAGCACCACCGCCCTTCGTAGCGAGCCGGGAATAACTGTTCAAGATACGAGGCAGCCATTCTTTCCAGTGTCTCCGGACTTCCAGCTCCATCTACCGCCCGGGTATTCCAAGATGTCAATTCCACGCCACCCAAAAACGGAAGTTGAAGTATCCTTGTTTATCCATGAGGTTGTCGATGTGGATATTAAAACACAGGTCGCCATGTGACAAAAACCACTTTGAGTCATTTTGGACTATTCGGTTTTTCTTTTCAACTCTAACAGCGTGTAAAATTGGTCGTGGATATCATGCTCGATTGGTTGGATATTAAAATACGAGACCACGTTCTTGGTCACCAACACCTATTGGAAAAGCTGCGTAAGACAAGAGTGGCCTTTCTTACCCTCGAACCGGACTTAGGGTTAGGGACTAAAAATATTTGGTTCCCCGACGTCTTCTTGCGTAAGTGCAACATGGCGATCATTCTGATATAAAATCGAATTTGCGGGTTTTGTTTTGGCAGAAGAATCGGAGGAAACCATTGAAGGCCGTAATCCTTCAGCCAACCCGAAGGTGCTCTGGGCCTTCCTAGTTGATCCATCTACTTCGCCCGGGTGGATGGGACGGTTCTGGTGGTCGATAAGATATCCAGAAAAAAATATTAAGGCGTAAAATGTAAATTCACGACACCATAAAATCAGGAGGACTTTGGAACTCCGTTGTGCCATGGACTTTCATTACTATCCTGCGGATACACAGAAGTGTAAATTCAATTTTCGCAGTTGTAAGTCCACCGACTAAGATACAACATTCACTTTATCATTCACATTTATAATGTAAATATATTTATCTTTGGCGGTGTCTCATTTTGTTTCGCAGAAGTCATTTTGGGGTACACGCGGTATGGAGATATGATTGTCCCGGAAATCGTGTTTTCCAAGTCCAATTTTTCGGGAAGAACTGCCATACCTTTCAACCGATTTCGATGGCCCAATGCCACAATTCCTTACTTAATAGCGCCGGAACTTGGTACGACGTATAAGGATTTGGTGCAGGGTGTTTGAAAATTCACATGTAGATAATGGAAAGATCAAGATACAAACCGCATTTGACGGGTACCATAGAAAGACGTGTATACGATTTGTTCAACGGACAACACAGCGGAATTATATAAAGTTGTTCGAAGGCGATGGATGCTTCGCCGCAGTAGGAATGCTAGGCGAATGGGAGCAAACTGTAAGTTTAGGAAAGCGGTGTTTAGAACATGGAAGTATAGTGCACGAACTAGGTCACTCACTGGGATTTTACCATGAACACAATCGAAGTGACCGGGACGGCTTCCTCTCATCCTGTGGAATGATAGTCAGCTGGGTTGGTTTAGATTTTAAGTAAGTCATCGGCGCATTTTTGATGCTTTGCTTATTTGGTAAGGCATGGACGACCAGTTCCAGAAGTTGACACCAGCTGAAAACCTACTCTTGAATGCGTTTGACGAAGAAAGTATCATGATGTATGGAACAACATTTTTTTCCAAGGATGGTAGATCTGAGACAATGAGAGCCAAGAGTGGAAAACGTTTGGAGGAAGTGTTTAACAAACAAGGACTCAGTCCATCAGATGTGGAAAGGGTGAAGCAGCTGTACCATTGTTGAATCTATCGTATTAGAAATAAGCGATTCATTAAATCGTCTTAAAATTTAAAACACCAATTCCCCAATTGCCAACACCTTAATCCACCAAGGGTGGTTGGGTAATGTTGTTTGCTCTGAAAGCAGGAGATGTTCAGCTACACTTTGAAATCAACTTGTTTATTGTAAATCATCCAACCCTTGCCACATTGCTATTTATCCTGTCGTTGTGTCACTGACATTCCCATATTGATGTAAAATCAGAGGACGACACAGTAAAAGACAACCATAATTGACGACATCAATCAAAGCCGTTGTCAATCTCGACTCAAATTAGTAAGTAATAATTTAAGGTACTGCGTTCGGCGGTGTTCCCAGGACTTACGTATCCATCCCTTTGTGATTGACTAACTTACTGGACCATAAACCAAAGAAAATGGACGAAAGACTGAAGGCAAGTTACCCTGGATCAAGTCATGGTATGGAAACAGAACATAATGGATATTCCAGCACTAAAAATAAACATTAATGCATAAGTATTTGAACGTCGTTAACCTGGATAGATGTATGTCTTTTTACTCACTACAGGATCAATGCAAACATACATCCCAGATTCATTTTTGTCGAGCTCACTGACGTTTAGAACAATGGTTTCCGCTTGTACCATTTTACTTTTATCATTTATTAACAGAGTTCAAAGTGTTTTTTGGCAGGAAGGTGGGAATGTGAAATGGGCAAACCATTGTGCCTACACGGATGACATCTTGACCAGTGTCGGATCCAGCAATGACAAGTGTGGTGATGCATGCGTCACCAGGAAGGATTGCAGCCACTTCGCATGGACCACGTGGGGAGGTGGAAGTTGTTTCTTGAAGGTACCCGTTTACACTACTCGTGTCCGTAACACAATAGTACATGGACGCACCCTGCTGCTGTATTTATAGGGCGGACTAGGTAATTGGAATGAACAAGATTTGGTTGCAAGTACTTCCCCTGGTTCTGCTTGTGGATATGTGGTTGCTAGAAATGGATGTATAACAAAGTCTATCCCAGCCTGTAGCGTATTCTCCTGAAAACCTTTGAATTTGATGGCGGTTCACATGGTGTTGGAAACTCATCAACTGTGTTTACTACCTGCTTTTAGTAAAGCAATACCTTCAACTGTAAAGCATACGCGAAAATGACCATTCAACCAGTCAGATAGCAGAAGCCCATTCGAAGAAACCAGCGAGTGTGGGTACCACCTTCAAGGATGTGATCGATATGGAAATAACCTTTACTCCAATTTGTCAACTTTTCATCAAAATATTCCTTACATACGTTTTGCTAAAGAAAATCCAATGTCTTTATCCAGATCAATTTGTTATACGAATTAACTGTCCCAGTATGAAATATCGATATAAATATCGACACAACGATTAATGTCGAGAAGTTTGTACGTTGAAGTGGTCAGAACTTCATACACAAACAGATGAAACTTTGAACCTGTACAAAATTAACCCCCATCTATGAGTCCAATTTTACTCAATCGTACTCAACATTGTTGCAACCTCAAATTCAATTCTGCATAAAACGAGGTGAGGTAGAAAGTTTTCAGTGGTGACATTGCTTTACTCTCCTCCTTTCAATCCTGTCCTAAAAATTATTTAACTCTCCGGCATGTTTTTCAAGGAAACCGTTATTGTTGTAAATGTCATTTCCATCGTGGTTCATGTTTCTGCATGCAAAAACTCAAGACAGTGGGGAACGTCGGAGAATCCCCTTCCACATCGAATTCTAGATGACAACAATCGTGGTCACCCAACGTACGTGCAGACGTTGGTGCTTGCTACAATGGAGACAGGATTGGAAGGGCCCCTCCACCCAACCATGGTGCGGAGGGAGAAGGATATGGAGAGACCTTTTTACCATGGATTCAATGTGTCTACAATGCTGCTAAAGGCTGGAGGTGTGAGCTGCTGGTGATAACTGCTTGTGTAGAAAAGGGGTGGACGATGATTTCCAATTTTGTGGGTTGGATAGTGGCAGCGAATTCAGGAAGTTTCATTAAGAAAGACTCTAGCGTCTGGTACAATCTGCAACCCAAGGTTCGCCGTGAAATGATGACGGTGATTGTAGTTCCCTGCTTTGCAATGGCAAATTCCTCTAACTGGAATCTTAAAACGCCTAACGGAAAACAGATGGCGTGCACATCAGAATGGATCCATCGGAGGAGCAGTCACGTTAAGTCGTTGTCTGTGTCGTTCGGGTTTCCACAGATATCGGTCCTCCTTCTACCAAGCTCTGCGACCCACATATTTGCGCAGAGGAGTTGGAATACTTCTGCTCTGTTGATTCAGCCCACTGAATACGCATTTACATTACCAAACTATTCGCCGAAAAACATCGAATTTCACGTGCATCGGTGGGTTATGGAACTGCATCCCGGGGAAGCAAGGTCCATCCCTCACATTGTTGCCAAGCCCCCTTTTACACAACGCATACTGTGGTGCTACATCCAGGAAGGGAAACCTGGCGTTATGTCGTTCTTCGATGAAAGACGGATATACTCTGATTGGCTTCAAATTTGGTTCAAAAGGACGATGGCAAAGCAGAATGTCTCACTTATAAGATGCTATGAAGGAGAATTCATGCATAGGCCTGTAGTCCGTTTGGTCAATCCGACCGACCTCATGGTACCGCATGTGACTGTCGGGGTTTTTGGATACAGGTTCCTCTCCTGCTACAAGGCTGGAATCCCGTTCACATATGAAATGTACCACCTTCCGTTCCGCCGGGACCTGTGGATTGCCCTTGTCGTAGCCATGGTGTCTCTTGCGCTCTGCTACTTTCTGTGGGGAAACTTCATTACGCAGCTGGGTCCCATTGACATGGGACAAATCCTCCTCTTGCTCCTCAGCTCGTTGCTCGAAGACAGTCATCCTCCTGCATCTGAAGTTCGAAGACAAACGCCCTTCAGATTGGCATTCGGCACATGGTTCCTGGTTTCTTCGGTTCTAAGCGCAGGCTACATTGGAAACGTCATAAAGTTACTCAACGTCCCTCCACCCCCAAAAATGTTCAACCGATGGAGGGATCTGCCATGTCTACACCAGGACGTTGTCAACGTGTCCGACTTTGCCACATGGAAAGCAAGATATAAAGCTACACGTGAGGGAACTGCCCTTGACGATATAATGCAGGTACTAAAAACACGGGGATTGTACAACGGTGCAGAGAGATGTGTTGAGGTGTATTCTGCTCCTACGCTAGAACGCTACAAATACGTTGAGTGTTATTTTAATTCATCGAAATGCCGTTTCCGCCACTGGCATAACTCATTTCTACGCGCCGTTGAATTGGAGTTACAAAAACATGTGGATTATGCAAGGCAAATTACGTCTAAGAACAATTCGATTCTGCTTTACGATATAACGGGCCTTCTCATCATCCCCCGACAGATTCCGAGTTATCGATTGAAATCCTTTTTGGCTAGATCTGTAGATATCAAAAAGGTGGAGTCAACAGTCGCGGATGAATCAGATCTGTTGGAACAGAGTCTCAAACAGTGCAAATATACCGCTTTTGGATACGAAGTCAGCTCCGAACAAAACAAACACCTAGCCTTGGAGTACTTTAGACGGAAGTACCCTGGCATTCTCTGGTATAAAAACCGTGATACATCACTCGTCATTCCTGAGACGGCCTATGTTTCTTTCCAAGTTCCACACAACTCGCCTCTCCCACTTCAGTTCAAGTGGATGATGAACGTGGGGTTGGCGTCAAAGGACATTACGGAGAGGAAGGTATACGTCGTTGGATCGGCAGTGAATGGGTCTGGGGGTGCCGTTGGTTTGACCATTGAAGACAAGGAGCCGAAAAGTTTGTCCCTTCATAACTCGAGCGTCGCCACTGTCATTGTTATTGTACTCGTCATCCTGGGGATTTCCAGTGTGACATTTCTTGGGGAAATGTTTCACTCCGTAGACGGTTTAGGGATGTTGCACAAGGCATTTCTCTCTCATGGTCAGTGCTGTTCTAATGCAAGACCGTAGCAAAGCACCTACACACCATCACAGCAACTTCACCAAGGAAATGCAAATCGTAAGGAAGATTGAACATATGTCGAAGTATAAGCCCATCTGGATACATATATTGCATCGTAGGAATGATGACCCTTTACTATATTAGTTAGGCTACTACCTTATGTGATCACTCAGCAGTCTCATGCAGCTGCGATGTTCGTTCGTCCCGTTGTCTGTAACGAAGTAGTCTATCCACTCCTACAAATGCTTATCGGGTGTCACCTTAACAGGGGCACGAGGGCCCCAATAGCATTTGGCGCCTAATATCGTACCGCCCAGCCCGCCTACGAAGATAGGGATGATGCTCGGTGACAGGTAGGGAGGAGACAACTTATACGACACCAAAACATTGTAAACCTAAGCACACCCCGACGGTCAGCGAGGGATAATTGTTTTGATCAGCTGTTGGCGACTTTCAAAAAGGCTATCTTGCAGCCCAGGCGTCTGATGGGAGTGGTAAAGACATATTCAGGAAGGAGAAGCGCAGAGGAGTACTTTGACGTTCT
This sequence comes from Isotomiella minor, assembly GCA_034696445.1. Lineage (NCBI taxonomy): Eukaryota > Metazoa > Arthropoda > Collembola > Entomobryomorpha > Isotomidae > Isotomiella > Isotomiella minor. Next base: position 6,362 of record JAQIWU010002464.1, read on the forward strand.
AACCTCTCCCACCCAAGAAGTTTTAATTTTTGGCGCCAAATATCTTTCGGCCCAGCCCACCTGGAGGTGTGGTCTTGATGTCAGTAGATACAGCGAGGCCTGGAGCACATGTCGGCACAACCCCCTGCCGCACCCCCCGCCAGCCGAAATCTGTCGGCAAACTTTAGGTACATGTGCATCTGCATCCATGCTGCGATGATCGGCAGCGCCATTATTAGCAAACTTCAATTCTCCAGTGCCCCCAACTTTCAATTGATGACTGTAATGGTAGCGAACACGTCATAAGTCAGTGCTAGAAGAACTTATTCAAATAATGGCGAATCTGGCCGACATTACATCAATTATTTGCGTTGACGAATCTCCAAAGGCTTTTATTTTCACGAACAACAGGAACGATCTCTTGATGCTTTCACAGTCCTTGTGCACCCTGTAAGGGGTTACCACGGCCAAACTATTGTCCACATGTCCTGGATAAACCGTATGGGTGACTGGGCGGGAAATTCCCTTAAGCATGCAAACCCCCTACATCTTGTTGGTCCAAGCGAAATGAGTGCACTCGACTCGAAACGTCTCTGGTAAGCCACCCCGCATTTGCGACGAGTCATGGGCTCCTCTGCAAGGTTGGCAACTTGGTAACTGCACTTACTTGCCCAAGTCACCTTCTCAGCTTCTTTCCAAGGGAGTTGTCTATGCGTGGTACGGGCATACAGCGATACGGCGACCGTGATCAGAATTAATGTTATTTGGTCGTTCATTACTATATTGTCTGAGCAACGAAAAGTAAGGGGTAAGTAAGGAGCTACAGCTGATGCTGTGAAGTAAACAACGTAATTTTTACGTCTGTGACGAAAATTAATTATTTTTAATTGAAAAAACGTAAATCCTTTTAACCCTCACAATTTTTAAACAACCACAACCACTCACTTCAGCCCTAAAGACAGGAAGTATGGATTTTTTGACGACTTTTTGACTGCCGAGGAGGAGACCACATTACTTTCTTATCATCATAAAATCGGGGGGTATTAGTCGCATACAAACCCCCCCGCAATCGGCAAGTCACTTTCCTGCACAACACCCCCTCTCTTTCCATGGATTTTTGTTTTTGGTCTTTGCTGCATTTCTGCGTTATCTTTTTTTAAGGATGATGGATGACTCAGCAACAAAGGATGACCCAGAGTACCAACCCTCACGGCTGGCCCACGCAGTAAGGAAAGGACCCATGGTCACGACAGCGACAACGGAGTCCATCAGCACACCCCCCATCGCCTCTCGAACTCGCAACCGGCAACCTCCCTTAACCACAAAAGTTGTGCCGACCAACCAGCACGACAAGAATGTCACCACACGACGTCGCCACCCAAAGGCTAATGCCTCCACCGCATCCACGACGCTGACCAGTTCGCCGACGCCCACACGCCGACGCCTATCAGTGCCCACGCCCACAACACCAAGACCGACCGCTCCCTCGCCACGACGGGCCACTACGCCCCCACCAACACCACGGGAAGCCACGCCATCACCACCACCACGGGTACCCATACCCCAACGACCAGCCCCACCTCAATCACCACCACCAATGCGACGAGGGATACCACCGCCATCCGCCTTCACAACATCACAAGACTTAGCCGATCAGGCCATGGACTGGCTCCTTCTTAACATCACTCCCAACCCGACCCTTCATATCCCCAGGACCGACATCCAAAACCGGTACTTGGACTGGACCAGGGAAAGGGGCGGAGGATCAGTCAACGCCGCCATCCTGGGTAAGCTGGTACGGAAATGCTTCCCAACCGTGGTCCCGTACCGTCCAGGAAAAAAGGGTGAATCCCAGAATGCCTATAAAGGCATCCAATGGGAGGAGGAGGCAGCTGCCCAACGCCTTCTGCAACAACAACCTGACCGTGATTGGGGGAAGGAGCTAGCGTTCTTCAGGGAGCGCGTTCCTACTCTTCGTCGCGTCCCTAAGGCGGCACGAATGGTCGTGACCGAGGCCTTCACTCGTCAGCTGGAGGAGACCAACGCCTCAGACGACGAAGAAGCGTGGGGGAGGCTCTTCTTGTTCCCCTACGCAGTCCTCTGTGCCCCCACCAAAGGGGACAAAAGTAACAACCTGGGCAAGTGGGTGAAGTCTCGGGTGGCGCAGTGGCAGCAAAATTCAACCACCGCCCTGCCCTCCCCTAGACCCCCACGTCAGCACACTACCAACACCCCGGAACAACAACAGCAACAAGTTGCCAAGAGCGTGGAAGCGAAGCTAGCAGATGGGGACGTGAGAGGGGCCCTCCGACTCCTCATGTCGGACGACACCATCGCCCCCCACAACGAGGACACCGTCGCCGCCCTGAAGACCAAACACCCCCCGCATCCTGAACCCGCATACTATCCGGAACCACCAGCAGTAGAGACAGACCCCATCAAAGCCACCACGGCCGAAGTCCTTGGGGCCATCAAGTCTTTCCCACCCGGATCGGCAGGGGGATTGGACGCCCTTCGCCCCCAAGTCTTGAAGGATCTCGTCAGCGTAACCTTGGGGGACGTTGGGGAGAAACTGGTGGAGGCCCTAGGACCCTTCGTAGACAGGGTGTTGGGGGGAAAGGTACCATCTTCTTTCGCCCCCGTGTTCTTTGGCGCCTCTCTAACCGCCCTGAGGAAGAAGGATGGAGGGATCCGCCCCATCGCTGTGGGAAATCTGTGGCGTCGACTCGCCGCAAAGGTCATTTGTCGACGAGCAGCCCCACAATTGGAGGAACACTTCTCCCCTCACCAACTCGGAGTCGGCATAAGAGGAGGAGCAGAGGCAGGTGCACATGCGGCACGGCTGTACTTCGGCACACACCACCACAGCCCTAGGGCGTTCCTAAAAATGGATTTTAGGAACGCCTTTAACGAAGTAAGACGTGACGTCGTGCTCGACGCCGTCAAGAGCTGGCTTCCCCAGTGGTTTCCGTTCGTCGCCCAAGCCTATGGGGCCCCCTCCAACCTCTACCTTGGCACCACACCAATCCTCTCATCTTGTGGCGTCCAGCAAGGAGACCCACTCGGCCCTGCCCTGTTCGCCCTTGCCCTCCACCCTATAGTCCAGGCCATGGACACGGGCTTGAACCTTTGGTTCTTGGATGACGGGTCAGTTGCAGACGACCCGGACACCGTAATTGATGCCCTTTCCACCGTCATCAGTATGGGGGCGGACATCGGACTCCACCTTAACGCCGCCAAAAGTGAGGTGGCCTTTCTGGGGGTAGGGAAGGAGGAGGAGGAGACGCTAACTCTTCGTTTCAGGGACGTGGCCCCTGACATCGTGGTCATCACGGATGACTCGGCCACCCTCCTTGGAAGCCCTCTCACCACTGCCGCCCTTGAAAGCGTCATGGGCGCGAAGACCTTGGCCTTCTCGAAGATGGCCGAACGCCTCCAACACCTCTCCTCCCACTCCGCCTTTTTCTTGATGCGGGCTTCCATCTCCATCCCTCGCCTTATCTATTTCCTACGGTGCTCCCCGGCGTGGAGGGAGCACGACCTGCTCTCTGCATACGACTCCGCCCTCAAAACGGCCATGGAGACAGTCCTGAACTGCCAACTTGAAGAGGACTCCTGGCAACAGGCGACGCTGCCTGTCAAGGAGGGAGGACTAGGGATGAGGTGTGCTATGGACGTGGCGATGCCATGCTTTCTCGCGTCCGTCCATGGTGCCCTCCCCCTTCTTGAACAACTCCTCCCCGTGGAAGTTTTCGAGGCCGACCGTACGCGAGAGGAGGCCATGGGAGCCTGGGCGGAGAGAACCGGAGCTGACTTGCCACCGGAGGTAGCGAGAACCTTACAACAAGCTTGGGACGAACCCATCATCAAGGCCACCAGGGCCAAGCTGCTCAACGAGGCACCCTCAGACACAGATCGAGCTCGCATCCTCGCCTCATGCCAAGAGGAGGCGGGGGCATGGTTGAATGTCCTCCCGTCCCCTCAACTTGGGACCCACCTCTCTGGGGAATCCTTCCGGATCGCCATTGCACTTCGCGTCGGAGCCCCCATCTGCTACGAGCACGTCTGCCGGTGCGGAATGCTTGTCAATACGAAAGGCCTTCACGGTTTGGCGTGCAAGAAAAGTGCAGGACGGCAACAGCGCCATTCCGCGGCGAATGATGTTCTCTCCCGAGCCCTACGGTCAGCGGACATTGGTAACGTTCGAGAGCCCCCCGGACTCTCCCGTTCTGACGGGAAAAAGCCCGACGGCCTCACCTTTCAACCAATGAGCAGGGGGAAGTGCCTCATCTGGGACTACACGACCCCAGACACCTTCGCTCCTTCCCACCTCGTCGCTACGAAGACCCGACCGGGGGCCGCACCCGCAAACGCAGAGGAGAAACAGAAGCGCAAGTACGCAGCCCTCACGGACCGATATCAATTTGTCCCGGTGGCTTTGGAGACGACTGGGGTTTGGGAACAGGAGGGACTGAAGTGGGTACGGAAGATTGGGACCAAGATTGCTGAGAAGACGGGGGAGAAAAGGTCCACCACCTTTCTCATACAGAGAATGAGCCTCGCAGTTCAGAGAGGCAACGTAACGTCACTTCTGGGGACGTTACCATCGGGGAAATGCCTAGAAGAGGTATTTTATTTGTGAGCTGGGGACGCCATCTAATTTTCATCCCTCTCACCATCATCTTTAGCTACGTCATTTCTGCCACTAGATGGTGCTAATTGTCTTAGGCGTTACCTACTTTTAATTGTTACAATCAATAATTCTGTACGACTGTTAACTGACTTAATAAAACGCCTAACACAGTCTTTTTGATTAAAAAAAAAAAAAAAAAACAAAAAAAACAAAAAATGGAGACAATGCTGGAGACAATCCCTAATGGTGTAAGACGTAGGTGGTATAGTGTAAACTAATCCTGACTAATCCTTAGCGCCCTCAAACACACTCGTATCTCTGTCTCACTTCCGCTCAGTCCACTACAGTATCAACATACAGACCATGAGACAGGAAGACCGTTCGTTCATTCATTGCTTCATTCTTATCCTCACATCCTTTTTGAGAGACCACATTTAGATATGGCATATCATGAATCTGAATGTGTTGTTGGAGTAGAATTGTTGTTACTTTGACTTCGAAATGTGGACAGTCGTAGTTTGGTTGGCATGTACAACCGAACTCCATAACAACAGAACTCCCATCAAAGCTTAAAACGTAATAACAAGATTTCGTATTTTATCCTGCGAGTACCAGTCATGTATTGTTGTAATCATTGTATTAATATTCATTGAGCTGTGTTTTTCTAGGATTCAAATCGCGTCATGAAGTTAGCTCACTTCCACCCCTTACCCTGTGGACTACGTCAACTGATGTCGTTGTCCGGTCCAAAGGTTTGCCTAGGACAATCCAAGATTAAACAAGAACGAGACGCGGGCAACGACGATGAAGACGGTACCCTTTTGCCTTGTCCCTCTGAGGCTCCAACCATGGACTCGTGCCCTGGAAGTGGACCGCGATGTGGCATTTGCACAACAGCCCCTGGAGCCGACCACCTCTCAGTATACACGGGTCTGGACCCACGTCACCTCCAACATTTGTCAAGTCTCATGGACACTACTGGCAGGAAGAGTGACCTGGTCTTTTGTACCATTTGTCGGGGAACTCTGAGTCGGTTGTTCCTCCTTTGGGAGGAGGTGGAAGAAATTGAAACCAAGATTCGAACGGTTTTAAAGCTTCGGGATAATACAACTCACTTCAATGATAAGTCGTCTGGTTGCAAGAAAGGTAAACAAAGA
>JAQIWU010002465.1:0-12130 GCA_034696445.1 Isotomiella minor
TTGAGTTACTTTTCCACCAAAAATAAGAAACAAACCCACACTAATATTTAAGTTTATTTGGAATAAATAAAGTAGATTGATCTCACAAATTGTAAAGATGTATGTTACCACTAAAAACATTATGGTTCAAGCATTCCAGAGGTAAAAACAAAATTGCACGCGTTAAGTACATCGACACTTAAAGACTGAGCATAAATTCCGCACATAAGACCGAGACTGCGTCTTGGATGCATCCAGAACAGGTTTTTGATACCAATCACAGCAAAGTGTGTAATTATTTTCGGCTGCAATACCTGCTTGCGTATTCTGCTATTTTTATCCCCCTCAATCTCTTGAGTCGTTTTATCCCGAAAAAAAGAAACTGTCTGGATTTTTGTTAGACCATAGACTGGAAGTCGATGCTTTTGCCACAAAATTTATGATCATTTCGTTGCTCCTAGTTTCAGCTTCAGCAACACAATAGCATCCCATCACAGACGTGGGCACCTCAGAAAAAGTTGTGTTTGGAAATTTTAAAGTCCTCAACCGATAATGCATAAATGGTTTGTAGTTGTCATCTTCACACTCAGATTGTGTGAAACGGGGCACGCAGAGACAACGGTCACGCAGAGATTGTGTGAAACGGGGCACGCAGAGACAACGGTCACGCAGAGATCTCATTATGCTGGATCAATCTCCCTGGAACAATTCCTTACCTTGAATGCAGAGGAAAAATTAAAGTTGGATTTGGTAAGACTGCACAATTGAGTCACAACTCTTGCACTGATGGTCTTTCATTATAGCTTGCGGAGAAGGTGAGACAAAAAGCATCCCATGCCTATATGAAGGAGGAACTTTACCTTATCATGTGGTTAAGAGGTAACCTCTCAGAAGCATTAATTCTTCTGTCATATAATTTTATTGTTTTCCACTGTATAGAAGCGGAATTTGATGTCAAAAAAGCAGAAGCAATGTTTCTTGAAGTACAAGTTATTCCGCATGAGTGTATGGTGAATTGTTAAGTAGTTATGTATTCTTAATCATTGTAGATGCTGCGATGGAGAAGGGCTGAAAACATAGACGGCATTTTAGAGGAAAACTGGACTGACTTCGACCAAGAATATCGCTTTGACATGGAAGGTAATGTCGTCCTCAAAGAATGTCACAGTCACGATGTCATGCAATAGTTTAGGTTGCGACAAAGAAAGAAGACCAATAATTTCTATACTGGTCGAAGAATGGGACATGAGGAAAATGGTTATAACACACGGTTCAAATCAATTGCTTCGTTACACCATGAAATTTTGGGAGGAAGCCACAACCTATCTTCGAGCAATGAGGGAGGATGGCCAGAATGTGACTCAATGCTCCCTCCTAATTGATATGGAACATTTCAACCTCCCAATGCACGCGTGTGTAAATTGTACGCAGATATAATTTGACTGTAATTTAATTTAATTTGGGTACATGATCCTAGGCATTCCCCTTTCCTTAAACATAATTCAAGTGTTCCAGAAGTATTATCCTGGCTATGTGCACAAAATTATGCTGGTCAACAGTAAGTGTGTGGTCCATGCAGAGAGCTTATAATTAGTATAACCAAACCTCTTGTCCAAATTAGCCCCGAGCATTGCAACGCCAATATGGGAACTCATCAGAAATATTCTAACTCCCTCTTTGAGAGACACGGTGGAAATCCATGGAAAAAACAAAGCGAAGTGGCGTCATCGAATTTATGATTTTGTGGATCCATCTCAAATTTCGGATAAATTTGGGGGCTTTAAGTCCAATGGCTTAGACATTCGCGACTTTCGTTTATCCGACCAAGTCTTCAGGTGTCAAGGGTCGTTGTGGGAAAATTTGAAGTGCCCCTAGTGCGTGACTGCATTTGCTATTACCACTTCATGTGCATTGGAGGTAGGGACTAAATTGACTATTGTGTCATACCTGATCTTTACGTAACACTTATGACTCATGCTCGTGATTCTGCTGGAAATAAAGACAAGACGGACACATATCGTTCCGCATTAATGGTGAAAGGTTCCACTGAAAAAAATAAGCATGCATTAAATTGAATACTCGAACTCGCCGAACACGAATTGTTCCAAGACTGTGTTTTGAACGCATTCAGAACCAGTTTTTCTTTATTTTTTCTGCAAATGCTAGAACCACAGACAATAAAACTAGCTTCCACACTTTTATCCTGTGTACAGTTCCTTTGTTCATACAAGAAAAAATAAAACTGGAATGCAGATTTTTAAAGACGCACTGTTTTTTTCTCACATTACTTTTCAAATCACTCGTGCCGTTAATGAAGATCGCGTGTCGATGTTCCTTTTGACACAAGACACGGTCTCTTCGTCGGTCAGTTTGGGTATTAACTCTGACCTAGACATTAGTGCACTCCAGCTTGGCCTTCATTTCAGAAAAAAAGTAACTTTGAGTCCAGGTTTTAGATCCTGAACCAATAATGTTTAGGGTGTTTGTAGTCATCTTCTTTACAATACCTCTATGTCAGCACAATGTTGATTCGATCTCTTTGGAACAATTCCTCACTTTGAGTGCAGAAGAAAAGGTCAAGTTGGATTTGGTAAGATGAGGCAAAATGCCCCAATGATTTTAATTAATTGTTCTTGGTCTTTGATTATTACAGTTTGCGGAAATGGTGAGGCATAAAGCCCCCCATCCCTACATGAAGGAAGAAGTTTACCTTATCATGTGGCTAAGAGGTAAATTCTCAGGAGCTTCCATCATTTGCTCATAATTCTACTGTTGTGATGTGTAGAAGCGGAATTTGACGTCAGAAGAGCGGAAGCAATGTTCCTAGAAGTAATGTCACACAAGTTGCTTTATTATGATGCGTGAGGGTGGTCAGATATTACGTTTCCTTCCTTTCAGTAGATGCTGAGGTGGAGAAGGGATGAAAATATAGACGGCATTTTAGAGGAAAACTGGACTGATTTAGACGAAGGATTTCGCTTTGACATTGAAGGTTTTTCATGCAAAGTGAAAGGTTTATCATGCCACAATAACGTTTTCTCTATTTTAGGTTGCGACGTAGAGGAGAGACCAGTAATATCGATACTCGGTACTTTATTTTATTAAAAACCTTTCGTCACTAAAGTATTCAATTAGTTGAGGAATGGGACGTGAGGAAGATTGTGATAACACATGGGTCAAAGCACATTGTTCGTTACACCATGAAATTTTGGGAAGAGGCCGTGACCTATCTACGAGCAATGAGGGAGGATGGCCAAAACATTACGCAATGCTCTCTCCTAATTGATATGGAACATTTCAACCTTGCTCGGCACGCATGTGCAAACTGTAAGAAGAAACAATTGAATCAAAGTTGTAAATTAATCTGCTATAACACGATTGTATAGGTATTCCGCTGTACTTGAATATCATCTCAGTGTTCCAGAGGTACTATCCGGGATATGTTCACAAAATTATGCTGGTCAATAGTAAGTACATATGAGCAGCACGGAATCGTATAGATTTACTGTGTAACTGAATGCATTTGTCTTACGTAGCCCCGAGAATTGCAATACCGATATGGGAACTCATCAGAAATATTTTAACCCCCTCCTTGAGGGATACGGTGACAGTTCATGGGAAAAATAAAGCGGAATGGCTACCTCTCATTTATGACTTTATGGATCCATCTCAAGTTACTGATAAATTTGGAGGCTTCAAGACAAATGGCTTAGACATTAAGGACTTTCGTTTGTCTGGCCAAGTCTTCAGGTGTCAGGGGTCGCTATGGGAAAAGCACAATTAGTGCCATGCTTCAATTTGGAAACCAGGGAAGAAACTGTTTATTCATCCTCTAGAAAGTTGTTATCCAAATAATTATTACCCAAGTAACAAGTAAAGGAATCCAATCAATGCTTAAATTTTCCGAGTCTGAACTCGGCCATCCTTCCACATAACTTGTAAATATCTCTGACATAAGTTCCGGATCGTAGACAGGATGAATCGCGAAGGCCTCCGTCATCAATTTACTGTCTCCCAGGAATTGCAGAGAGTAGTCATTGTAAGTCGTCACATTTCTGAACCTCTTCATCCCCAACTTCTCCCCTAAAACCATTCCAGTTATGTAGACATCCTCAAAGGGGAAAAGTGGCACGGATTTTGCAGCGTTAAAAATTTGGTGAACAATGTTTTGACTCAATACATAACAAGGACCTTCAAAAAACAGAGTTTTAACTTAAAATTAAGCTTAAAATCTCTTTTTTATACCTTCAACATACGTAGGGTAACGCGTCTCTCCTTCTAACCAAAATTTAGAGGAGATGAAGTATTTCGAAGAGCGATTGGTTTCTATGGGTGGGTTTTCATAAACTCTGCCAGCCACAAAATACCCTTCATCCTGCAACGTTTGCTTGGTCTCATCCGACATTATTAGGTCCACAATGCGAGGGATATTGAGGAATACATCGTCATCCGTTTTCAAGAAGAACGCTGGACGGGTTGTCCCATTGTAGAACGTATTGGTGTACCACTCCATCATTCGCAGTGTTTTAAGCGTTAGTCGGTAATAGGACTCTTTAAATTCTGCAACGATTAGATCCCCATGCTCTTCATTTTCTTGCTTTAACGTCTGCAAATATCCTTTTCACTTTTAATTGAGTACATAAAAGCCTCATGTACATACCCACCTCCAATTCATTTTCGTAGTAGTCCGTGTCAGGAGTGATTCCAGCAAAGAAGTAGACTTTTATGTTTAACTCATCCGTCCATTTCATCCAACTTGAGCGAATATGATTCCTGCGTTCTTCCGAACTGGACATTGTATTGACCATAATTACCATGGGAACAACAACATCTGCCTTAACATGAAACATCATAAGATCCTTAATGGTAATTGACGATGTTGAACCTTACGGTAAAGTCCATTTTCGGATGTACAACAATTCTGTGTTCGGCATGAAGAAGGAGACTGGTATCACGGGAACCCATCGAGTCCAGCATTTGCAAATCGTTAAGCGTACAGTCCGAATGAGCTGGTGACAAAGTCTGCAATGACAAAAGAACAGTCGTCCCTGTCAAAACTGCCGTCATGTTTTAAGTACGTGCCTTGAGAAGTAGAATACAACACAGAGCCGTTACGATGAACAGTGTCACTGTCTTAAAATCCAAACTGAATTTTATAAATAACTTGGATTGCAAACACGAGTCCACCATTTTTCTGAATTGCTTTTTCAAGCCGAAGTTGTGAAGAGTGAACATTCAAAAATGGTCCGACGTTTCGGTATCACAAAATAAACAAATTTTCAAAAGAAAAGCCTGCAAACCCTCTCTTGTCCAAATGGGACGTGTGATTATTGTCAGCAAGGAAAGCAACGAAATGTCCTTGAAAATGTTGACATCAATATGGAGCATCATTGTCATTAGAATCATAATATAGGTTCGCATTTGTATGAATTTCACCCCACATTGCAAACTGTTGTTACTGCATAATTATCTGAGAAGATTTCAATTGACATGTGTTCCTATACTGCGTCCCTATTGTCCATTGCAAAATCCAATGGAACTTAGATTTTCAAATTAATTTGGCCATGCAAATTCGATTATTTGTAACACCATTCCATCCTCTGAATAAATCATATTTCCAGGAAACAAATCCGCATCTGGGTACTGTGGATTTGCAAATATAATTTTAAAGTGCATGAATCGATAGGCTAATATACTTACTCATTCTGTTTCGTCACCATGAACATGAAAAAAAGAACAGTTCTTTTAAGTACACTTTTGATTCTGGTAAGACCTTACAATTGGTCCTTTTAGGGACTAACCGTAAGTTCACTTTTTTTACTAGTTTGCCTGCATATATCTATTTCGGAAAACCTTTATTGGTACTGACGATGACAATTCCCTTCAGTTCCATCGCGTGGAGGATGGACTTTATATCTCCTCAGCGTTTTTTGATGACCGTCATAAGTGAGAGTGTACATTTCAATTGGCTGCAAACTAAAAGCGTTGTTGTATCCGTAGGGAAATGGACGGGCACGAGTATGTGAGTGTGATGGGCATTGGGGCAAGGCGATCCTACGCCAACATTTATTGTATCTTCATGGATGAGAACGGCCAGACTCTTTACCAGGTCCCAGGAACATTTAGGACATTCCTTCAGGCTTTAAGTAAACCATCGTACCAGTAAGTATGAAGCAAGGTTTCACCAACTATTATAAATTAATAGGTTTTTACCCCTTTCAGTCCGGTTTTGATTAGCTGTCTTTTATCCAAAACAGCTCTCACCGTTCCCTACTCCGTGTCAATCTTAAGTTTTCAGAAAAACAGCAACGCAATCCCTGTGCATTATCCTGGGGATGAAACCATCTACAAAATGGGAGCTTGTATTCAACCACTTTTCGACTTTGAGGATCCAATGGGGGTGATTGAGTGGATCGAATATCACAGAATGCTAGGTGTGGATCATTTTACATTTTACAACGTCTCAATTGGACCGAAAACTTCGGAAGTTTTACGCTCATACCCGGACGTTGTGAAAGTGTTTCAATGGCATATGCCAATCAATCCCGAACACATCCACTATTTTGGACAAGTCCTGCAAATAAATGACTGCCTGTATCGATATCGTGGAGTGGCAGATTACGTCATGTCCATCGACGTCGACGAATTCTTATCCCCGGGACCAAGGCATCTTCAGAACTTTACGAGTCTTTATGACTTTTTCCAAGCCAATTTCCTAGCCACGGAACGGATCGAGGGAATGAAAGTAGCAGCTTTTACGTTTTCTTCTCAATTCTCATTTACACATTTCCCTGCAAATTTTACACATTTGGAGGACATCCTTACAGAAGAACAAGTGTTTGGGGAGAGGCGAAGGGAACTGAGGAGACTAGGAAGACAAATTAAAGTACTCACTCGAAACAACCTGGGGTCCTCATGGCGATTCACATTTAAGTAAAAATGGAAGCTAATGATGTATGCAGTATTGATTTAATTTTTAAACTTTTGTATGTAGAGCGAAGCACGTAATGAAAACTGAGCTGATTGAAGAAGCAGAAGTCCACTGGCCTACCCTGTGGTCCAAAGGGTCCAAACCAGTCCATTTACTGGAATCAGAAATATCATACATTCACTATCGCAGCTGCACTTCACAATACATTAAAGACTATTGCACGATTAGTTGTGTTACTGGCTGCAATCTGGAACACAAGGAGGACACTTCGATTTCAGAAAAATTTGGAAAAGACTTGTTGTATCGTGTAGACAGTAAGCTAGACAGGTTGAAAGAATTTCAAAATTTGCAACTTATATGAAACAATAAATGCATGAGGTAAAAGACTTTTCTCCATTGTTGAGTCATGCCCTGTTTCTCGTCTACGCCAGGGGCATGTTGGGATTTTGTATTGCATTGTACAATAGAATTTTGTGCAACTCTAATATCCAACCCAACTGGATAAGGTTGAACTGGAACTCTTTGTCACACCTGCATGATTCAATTTCTTATAGTCTACGAACTCCTTTCCTGGAGTAGATGACCCTATAGGATATGATATATAGGATAGAAGAGGAAAAGGAAGAACATCTCTCATCCAGAAGGATCAGTTTTTCAGTTTTCCAGGTAAATCAACAGAAACATTATTGCCAATCAATCGACTGCAAGAATGGACACGTCCATCTCTTTGTGGCCAATAGTTGACTATACTTTAAATTGGGAGGATGGAGCTCTCGTAATTGCATTTGGACAATTGGTAAGTTAAGAAAAACTGCCCTAAAGTAAAGCCTGGCATTGAATTTAAATTTTGTAGTTCGTGACGATGTTGAGTATCTTCTTTTTCGGAATTCCTTTCATTGGCATCTATATGGAGCAACCCTCATGTCAAGAGGGCATGGAGAGTCACGGCTTCTGCATAGATGAAAGCAAGACTTTCTCCCGGTGATAAAATGTCAGGGATTAATTATTTCTCTCGTTTACAGTTCAGGACTGGGGCTGGGTATACCTGGGAAGAACTTACGCTTCCATCCTGACATATCCTTTGACCTACAATATGTTACAGGGCATTGAACTTGTACAGATAATTTTTCCATATATTACCTCAGCTACATTCCTTACTTTTTTTTAAATAGAAAAAGGTGAAACCAGTGGAACGGTGGTGGAAAGTTTTTGTTCCCCTCACGATCCTCCATTCAGTGGGAAATGCGTACTACCTGGCGACGAGACCTCCAATACACATCGGTTACCCGAAGGATAGATGGGAAGAAATGGTCATATTCGACAACTTCAAATTGATGTACGATTGGGTTTCAATATTGGTCATGTACAATTACGGTGCCAGCTTGCCCCAAGAAATGAAAATCGATGCAAGGAAAACTATTGAACACGACGTGTCAGACTGGAAAAGTCTGGAACCAGAAAATGCAAAGTTAATTTATATAACGTTTTATGCAGAAAGGCGTCGCCAAGGTAATAATACCAAAATGTGAAATAGAGAACGATAACAATGTTTGCTATTTCACAGGGGTTCAAGAAATGATTGTGTTTACAAGTGAAGAAAATGACTTGTGCCAAAACTTGGTGGAAATGGACAAGAAATCGTCCTCAATTGACACCCATGGTCGTTGTTTCCTCCTCTGCAAAGAACAGGATTGCAAAGGAAATTGTGTCGAGACCAAGGGCTTTTTCCAACTGGACGAAATGAGTTTGTGGTGGAAAGACCTTCACAAAGAAATTTCATCCGTGAAGATGTGCCAAAAAGGTAAGACTATTTCCAAACGGTTCTTAGCAAGGAATACAATTCCTATTCCTTGGCTCTTAGGGTGATATGATTGTCAAGCTGCTCTTTCGCCTGATGTTGATGACGACGACCATGCACATTATAATTCATCTAATTTAAATGAACTCTTTACTTCATTACAAATTAATAAAACATTCTTCAAAGCCTTTAAAAGTGTTGTCTTGAGGGCATGTTATCTCAAATAGTTTTCCCGCATGAGGCTGTCCAAGTAGGGGACTTTCGTCTAGGTCAATAGAAGTCGTGGTCACATAGAGAGAAGTGTACTTTTCCCCTCCAAAACCTACTGAGGTCGTTGTGGTCACAGGCACTGCAATCTTGCTCACCATCTTTCCTGATGTTTGAATTCACAATGTTCAAAAATAATAAGCAACACAATCGTACAAACAGAGATAGCAACCTGTTTCCCCATCAATTTTTATAACGGAGCCTCCCTTCCAGCAAGCCATCCAAACGTTTCCATTGATATCCACGCACATTCCATCTGGGAAAGAACCGTCGAGTTCTTGGTAATTTTTGAAGTCGAAAAAAGTCTTCCGGTTAGCTATAATAATGACATTACACAACCTCAGCCAGCTTTGGAGATTATAACTCACAGATTTGTGCAGTTTCCACCTCAAAATCATAGACATGTGTCACCCTTCGAGTCATGTCGTTCCAGTAAAGCTTGGTCTGATTTGCATTGAAGCCAAGGCCGATTGGAATATCGTAATCCCCATCCATAGTCAAACATTGCAAAAAGTTGTCATTGCTAGCGTCTCCAAGGGGTTTCAAGCAGTAAGCATTCCCTACAAACAAAATTGTTAGAACCAAGTGCAACAAAATTACTCCATTCTTACCCATTCCAGCCACAGAAGTCATGGAATTCATGTCCCTAAAAATCCCTGCCCCACTCCAAAGACGTCCGTTCTTGTCGCATTTTCCATCATTCAGATCCACGCCCTTCCCCCCATCCTTGCACCAGTCGTAAAGAACTTTAGTAACCTTGCCCTTGTCCCAATCAAACTCGACAATCCTATTATTTGATAGTGTAACGAGAAATTTGTTCGAGGAAGAAGAGTAAGGCATGCATATAGCGATAAACTGCAGGGTGCTTTCTTTGCCTTCATCCTCTGGAAGAACGATTTCCTTCCTCACAATTTCTCTAGTTGTAGGGTCAAATATGTTCACCGACTTTCCAAAGCAGTCAGTCAGTACTAATTGATTTCTACGAGAGTCCCAAAGTGGGGATTCTCCAAAGAGAACTCCATTCTTTGAAATTGGTTCAACTGTATACATTTTTCTATTGTCTTGTGATATGAATGACTGTAGAAAGTATCTAAGCTTTTGTTTTGCTGCCTGTGGTAAAGTAGAGCTATCTTAACAATTCTGCGGAACGATCAGCTTTTTGATATGACAACAAATGAAGAGGCAATTTGGTTTAATTGAGAGTGAATTAATGTTTCACCAAGTCATGCCTGATGCTCACACATTGTATCAAGGTCGTACGTACTAAGTTTTTGAGCACTTGATAATGTTAAATCACAGATTTTTTTGCCCTACGGTTTTGTATCTATAATATTAGCTTTTTGAATAAGTTCAATTCAGTGAATAAGTACAAAAAATATCTAACTCTGATTGATTGGTAGTTTCAAGTTGCCCCGTGGAAGACCGTATCACAGCGTTGAGAACACAGAACTAGAAGTAGAATGATTGAATCGTATCGCCTGAAATATAGTTTTGGTTCAGGTAAGGTAATTCCAATAGTTCACTCATAATTTTTATTGTACTGGAAGAACTCTCCGTCCATTTCATGACAAATTAATAAAAGATTCTTGAAATCCTTTAAAAGTGTTATCTTGAGGACACGTTATCTCAAATAATTTTCCAGCGTGAGGTTGACCAAGAATTGGACTTTTGTCTAGGTCAATTGAAGTGGTGGTCACATACAGGGAAGCGTGCTGCTTTCCTCCAAACGCCACCGACGTCGTTGTAGTCACGGGTACAGCAATCTTGCTCAGCATTTTGCCTAATTGTTGCATCATTTAGA
Organism: Isotomiella minor; assembly: GCA_034696445.1. Classification (NCBI taxonomy): domain Eukaryota; kingdom Metazoa; phylum Arthropoda; class Collembola; order Entomobryomorpha; family Isotomidae; genus Isotomiella; species Isotomiella minor. Next base: position 10,777 of record JAQIWU010002465.1, read on the forward strand.
CGCAAGCTCAATCGAGTAGAAAAAGTATCAAGTGTATAACCTGTTTCTCCATCAATTTTTGTAACTGAGCCTCCCTTCCAACAAGCCACCCAAACGTTCCCATAGGCATCCAAACAAAGTCCGTCCGGATAAGAACCTTCGAGTTCTTGGTGAATTCTGAAGTCGAAGAAAGTCTTCCGGTTAGCTAAAAGGTGGTATTGTAAATTCCAATACATCGACATTATTAATAATCTCACAGATTGTTGCACTTCCCAAGTCATAATCATAGACATTCATAACTCGTCGAGTCAAATCGTTCCAAAATAGCTTAGTCTGGTTGACATTGAAGCCAAGGCCGTTTGGAATGTCGTAATCCCCATCGGTGATGGAACATCCCAAGAAGTTGTCATTATTAGCGTTTTGAAGCGGTTGCATGCAGAAAACTTTTCCTGTAAGAAAGGTGGGATTGGGAATTAATTAGCGAACATTTTTAACTTCATGGCATACCCTTTCCAGCGTCAGAACTCATAGAATCCAAATCACTAAAAATCCCTGCCCCAGTCCACATATTACCACTCCCGTCACACTTTCCGTCATTGAAATCCATGCCGATCTTCCCATCCTTACAACAGTCATAGAGAACTTTGGTAACCCTGCCCTTGTCCCAGTCAAACTCTACCATCTTATGATTCGACAGTGTGACGAGAAATTTACTTGAGGAAGTAGAGTAGGGCATGGATAGGACGGTATACAGGAGACTGTTTTCTCTGCCTTCGTCCTCTGGAAGAATTACTTCTTTTGCCACCATGTCTCTCGTCGTGGGGTCAAATAGGTTCACTGACTTTCCAAAGCAGTCAGTCAGGACCAACTGGTTTCTTCGAGAGTCCCACAGTGGAGACTCTCCAAAAAGGACAGCATTCTTGGAAATGGCTTCAACCGAATACATTTTGTGCAACCTTTCTCTACAAAATTTTTACTGCTAAATCTCTTGCTCTGCCTGTCGGTGGTAAACAACTGAATGAATGGTCAACTTTTGTGGCATGGTAAAAAGTGAATTGGTTAATTTATATGAATTGAAGTTTACGAAGTCATGCTTGTTTGGACTCTGCTATCCATGGAACCAAGTCGTGTGCTACTTTTTTACTTCAAGCACTTGATGATAAAAATGGGAAATCACGGTCCTTTACCACAAAAGCTCTTTTTACTATGCTGGTTGTATCACTTGTTCCCACATTCGTCGATTAAAGTAATCGAAGCGCAAACAAAACACAAAAAGACTGTCCAACATTTCTAATGTTCTTTGATAGATAGTTTGTCCCGCAATGGATCGGAGGAAAAAGCTGAGAAAGGGTCAATTTTGAATCGTTTATTGAAC
>JAQIWU010002466.1:0-12127 GCA_034696445.1 Isotomiella minor
GGCAAAGAATTACTAATGTCTTGCATAAACTGGTCGTGATCTTGCACTGAAATGTACAATAAACCTTATATTCACTTTAACCCTATTTGTACCATAAATCTCCGCTTACGTATGGAAGACTTCATCCTTCTCTCCAACGCTATGTTTCTTTTCTGGACAATTTCCAATTGGAGTAGGGCATTCTTCAATTGCATTTCAGTGTCACGATTGCTATGGCAAATAGAGTCAGGGTGAGTGTCTAGCCTCAGACCGTTTGATATTTTCCCTTTCCTCGGGTAACCTGAGACGTGTTGACGCATTCTTTCTATTTCAAGATTTCTGCTGTCTATCTTTTTCTTTAAGTTGGCAATGGTGTCAGTATTGTCCTTTTCCTGTTCTTTAAGCTTCCTTAGCTGCAGAACGAAAGCTTCCGTACGAGCATTGGTTACCTTCAAAAAATTTATGTACAATTGAAATGCTTTGTTGTATTTATTTAGCGTCTTACCATGAAATAGTCTGCTGCCTTCTCATCTCTGTCTTGGGCGCTTTGAGCATAATTCCGTATTCGTGTACAATTCCCACAGGGGACAATGGAGGACACAGGAGAAGAACTCGTGCCTCTTCTTCTATTCATCATCATTTCTTCCTCGTCTGAGAAGAACTGTTTACCTAAAAAACCCAAAAGAAAAGATGGTTATGGTTATTACCCAATGATTATTATGGTGTAATGAAGCAACCAAAACCAAAAGAGCAAAGGAGGGGATTTAGGCTACAATAAAACCAGAGTAACAGTAAGTCATTATCTTCATGTCATCGCATGACACAGCCCAATTTACTCCAAGCTACTTGAGCAAACAACATTTGGCATAATTGTGTACCTCTTATATTTCCCTTCTTCACTACTTTTCTTACCACAATGAAATTTCCTTCCGCTCTCACTCTTCTGAACCGTCTGGGCAAACCGAACTGCTTTCCCCTTCTCACCATCACTTTTACTTTCTCCAAAATGGGACGTACGTGTGAAGTGGTTTAGACGTTTGTTCAATTGTTTCACTAATTCCTTCAAATCGCATTTCTCTTCTTCCAACTCCTCCAAACGTTTTTCTGAGGCTGCAAAAAATTAAAGTACTATAAGTGTCCCATAAGTAATAACTTGTGTACCTCACCTCGACATTTGTCTGCAAATTCCTCCTCCAAATGAACTACGGTCATTCGCAGGTAGCTATTTTCTCTAATGAGCCGAGCATTTTCCTCTTGGAAAGGCTTCACTCCGAGCTCCAACTCTGTTGCGATCTGTAAGGCAAATGAGGCATTTTATGGTCACAACAATGCCTTGAGTATGATTGGCACGGCAGTCGCTCAATCATTCAGTCAGTCAGAAAGAAGGAATCGATATAAACTAATCGATATACGGTAGAAAAGAGAAAAAAGGAATATGAGAACGGATGGAAAGGAGTCCTCTCTCAAAGGACTCATATTGTGAGATTTGATGATATTATGTGACACGGTAATTGTCTTTCTCCATACCTCCAAATTCCAATATCCAAAAGCAGCGTGTGTCCTAATCCCTACATTTGTCCTGCATATACCTAATCCGTAAGGAGGACAAAGGAAAATAGGGAAATGAAAATGGGTACATCCATCACTTGTCAGGTCAGGAAGGAAAAGGATCTGCTTGGTAACCCCAGCTTCTGTATACACTAACCAACCTCTGGCATACTACATAAATCTAGGCAGAAAATTCAATGCTTAGTAAAGGAATATGGACACAAATGAGCAGTCACATAAAATGGAGATCGTATGTAATGTAAGAGACATGATTGTGCAAAATGAGGGTAAAATAGGATACAAAAGAGAATGAACAAAACGGTACACAATGTAGGGGGAATGCGTCCGGGTATCTATGGCAAACATAAGAGGAGAAAATGAGTGAAGTCTATACTGAATTGCAGAAATCTGAGGTATGATGCCGTGTCTGAATTATTGATCAATCCTCCCCCTCCCACAACATAACGGTATACGGAATATTCTAAACATGGTAACCACCACATAGGATGATTTGAGGTCGGCAGGAGTCTAATTGAGTTTTTTAGATGACTGACTATTTTATCAAAAGCCCAAATGAAACCGTCTTGCATAAATAAGTCACAACACAAGTGTATCAAACACGATGAATGTAATATTGAATATGGTTGAACCTCTTTGTAGTAGGAGTACTCCTTTAATGCCCCCTCCAAGCTTTGGGTGGTTCCGGTCAAGTCGAGGAAGAGCTTTTGGACGAGGGGAACGCCTTCCAGATAGAGACCGTCAGTGTACCCGGCGTCCTCGAGCCTTTTCCTCAGAGATCCGTACTCCGAGGCCAGACCACCACGAACCTCCCCAAAGGAAGGGTCAACGAGGAGTCCCGTAGGCCCCATTACACTCCAACACTCAATGTGCCACGAGTCGAATGTCTCGTGGACGGGAACAAATTATAACTGCAGATTCATACAGTGGTTCCACAAAAGCTCGAAGAACAAACGTGAGAGGGTCTTAACTTATACTCTCTCACAATGTATAATAATCAATTATTAGGAGTTAAAAATTATGTATCGCCGATTTGAAAGAAATGTTTGCTTGTGATGTTTGCTATGTGAGAGCTGGAACTCATGTGTGTGGGTGACCGGAAAAGGAAATACATGAGAAGGGGGAGAGTTTGCCAGCTGCTGTTCCGGTTCGATCGATTCGTATCGATCCCTTTTCTTTGTTGTTTTTGGCTTCCTTATTCGAATCGATGCGGAACGCACATTTACTTGTCCTGTCTGTAAATGAAAGAGACAGAAAGAGAAACAAAACCAAGCACAGCAATGTAGTATGGAAATGGAGGAAGTGAATTAGCTGTACCATGGAACTTACGCAGTGCGTAAATTACCACATAACATGGATAAGATTGCCTTACAGTTGAACCAAGTAGGTTCCTACTGAAAGTTGAAAAAAGCTGCCAAATCAATTCATTGAACTTTCTTTGTGCTTTCTTCACGACAGAAGTGCCTGAGAACTTTCATAACAGGCTACTCACAGTTCTCGCATTGAAGCTTATCGCACAACTATTGACAGGTTGACCTAAATCCAAGAAACCATTCATCAATCCAGTCATCTGCAGGTTTTATAAACATGGAATGATCCACCACCCACTTCGGTATTGCTCCCCTCACGCTGACTTGAATCTTTCCTCCCATGCAATTATTCAAGTGGTACACATACGTCCGCACTCTTTGTCCGTAGACAGTATCCGTAAATTCGAACTCCATGTTATCAGTGTAGACTTGAACGGATTGTTCCCTTTGCTGTAGAATGACTTGTTCCCAAAGGAGTAGGGCAAAGTGAAGGTTCTTCATCTCGAATACTGCTGACCAACCACGATTGTTCTGGGTTGGAGTCAACATCCATGGGAGCTTTTCAGTTGGGAATGAGTAAAACTCCACAGAGCGTTCCTTCATGTTGAGGAGGTAGCCTCCGATTCTGGTGGGTGTGGCATCAACGCCAATGATTACCTCTGCACCTAGGGTTGTAGAGGAAGGAGGTCCCATGAATCGTGTTTTCTGCACTAACTCCCATTGGATAGCTCTAATTTCCGTCTCCACTGCCAATTTCCTTGCATGGGAGAAATTAATGACTGTGGGGGGTGGTACCGGAGGAGGGGTGTAGTGGCGAGGAGGAGGAGGAGGAGGTGGGGAATGAGGCGGAGGCTTTTTTCTGCAGCATCGGAGCCAAAGGTGAACGGCAAGACCAAGTAGGGCCAAAAGAAGGGGGATGAAAACGACAGACAAAATGATGATGAGCTCCATATTATGGGAATTAATTAGTCGAAGATGTCCAGCAGGGCTGTAAAAGGTGCAAACAATTCCAAGAGTCAAAAAATTATAATTCAATTTGAGTTTTTAATGCGCTTATTCAAAATGATTATCCCATAACAAAAGAAGGCTCAAAATTGTAAAAATTAAGCTTCAATTACAACCTTGTGATACAAAGATTCAACCCTTACCTTTTTGAAATCAAGCAGATAAAATCCACGTCTTTCTTGCGTTTAGATACGAGAAAAGATGACGAAGGGAATTGACAATTTGGTAGTGTTAATAAATTATCTCAAAGATCACAAAATCCCTGTTTGAAATAAGTAAAAATCTTCATCGTCATGAATCTTGTATCATCTCAACAAACTTTTGCTACTTTATATTTACAATGCAAAGTTCCTTATGTCTCCCACATATTTGTATAGTCTAAAGCTTGACGCGAAGGAAAAGTTTGTTATTCCTCGGAGGGTACAGGATGGGACGATCACTAATTGCACAAATCCATCAATAGCCGGGGGAACCGTTTGCAACTATCGTCAAACCTCTCGGCGTCAACCATATCCTTCCTGCTGTCCCTATAAAGTAAAGTTAAAGAATAAAGGCACGGACCTCAAAAAATATATAAATCTTCATCAACAAACCTTTTCATGACTTCGACGGCTTTAGCCTTAAACTCTTCTTCTCCATGGACATCGCCCAATTCGTACAGATCACAAGCATTCTCAGTCTTCAGAGTTGAAAGTAAGTCTTCCCGCATCGCGGATTTGAGGGTGTGCAGAAGGAATTGATCTGCTGCTTTGTAGAGACCCACCTTTTGTCGAAAGTCTTGTATTTTTGGCACCACATCTTCCCCACAAACCCATTTGAACATCAGGTCCAAAATGTCTTTGTCTACGGTCGGAATTGCAATCATTCTTGCCTTCCCCGTCTTCTTCTTTGAGGCAAACATGGATTTGAATTCTGGTCTGCACAAGTTTGTTTAGGAAATGAAATATTAGAATGTTTCTTTGCAAATTCAATTGCTATAAATCACAAAGCAGAGTATGCAAATTCCAGAAAGCGGATTGCATTGGTAGGATGAAGATTATGTCTATAAACTCATTGGATTTGGCTCTTTATATATGCATTTTTGCACCACCATTTAAATGTAAGACGAACGATCATTATTTCGCCGTTGTAAAGCGTTTTTTATGATCCTTCACAAAACAATATTGTGTTGTTGTATGAATCGTAGCTTGCGGATGAGAAGGGTAAAAAGTATTCCTGAGTAAATTCATGAGAGTTCAGTAAAAACTGTATGCCATAGGCATATTTTGCAGTGGTTGGCAATGACTGTCGTATTTAAGTTCTGTCGTAGATTGTATGCCAAGCCAAAACACACACTTATTTCGTCTTGTCTATGAATCGTAGAGGAAATATTACTCGGTAATGTCATACTCAGTGCATGCGCCTGTTGAGCAAAAAAATACAAGACAATGGGCATAACGCAGAAGTGTCGACTCTCCTTTCTATGGTTAATTTTTAATATTTAGGGTGGTAATGCAATTGAAAATACAGATTGAATTTATATGTCTAACTCCAGATATTCAGACGGACCGCAGGGCATATCACTAATATGATATTAGTATACATGAGCGAATAATGTTGAAACGCTTTTCCAGCAGAAACCAGTGTATGCAGCCAAGCGTTGATGTAAAGGGACAACCAACGTATATATGGATGACTGACCGATGATTAGTGAATGACATACAAACATTGGAGGATGGGAACTATTGTGCTCTTTAATTTTTTTAGCTTATCCAACTATAGGAAGAGGGTTCGTATCAATAATTCAATTAATGCCTATAACGTTTACCTCAATGTTATAGGCAAGCATTTCGGCAAGTCATGATAAGGAATCAAAGATGACTGTTTCTTTATGCAGTGGACAGATATATTTTCCTCATTCCGCATTGAGAGAGCTTCAGTCGTGGAGACAATGACTGAGCAAGTTGTGGAAAAATGGTTTTTTACTACCCTTTCATGTTGTCTGCCTGCGGCACTCAGCTGCTTATAGGAGATTGGGAAATTGTCTCAGTTTCTGGAGCCGATTATTGTTTCATCGTGATTTATTTATACTTTTGTTCCCCTTGTATCCCAATACGTAACTGCTTCATTCCAATCTGACATAAGTTAGTTCTAATCGCCATAACTTTTCTTATTTTTTTGCATTCGATTTCTTCACATTAAACTTTTTTAATCCATGAAGGAAGACAAGGCATGATGGAGGCAGAATCGTCCACCTTCACACTAGACCTGAGAATCCCTGATGTCCGGGTGTTACTTACAGACGACATTTACTCGCCACCAGTTGAACGGAACCTTTTAAAATGGTCCATCAATGTGGAGAGGGACGACGGCGATGGTGTTGCCTTCCTTGCTGTGTACCTCATGTGTCAGTAATTTTCTTTGTATTTAATGTGGACAATGAGGATATTGATGTCAGCTCATTGAGTTTGTTTACAACTCGACATAGGTACAAAGGATGTGGATACAGGATACTGGGAGTGGGAGTGCAAGGCGACGTATAAAATCACATTAAAAGATCAGCATGGACACCCTGAGGAGGACGTTGTTAAAGAATCCGGTAACATAATAATTCTTGTCTTCACACTTTCAAATTTAGTTCAAACACCTTTGTTCCTTACAGATGAAGGGTACACGTTCATGTTTCACAATTCAGGAGACAGATGCTACGATGGTTTCTACAACATGTACGAATTTGACAAGCTGTTGCAAGGAAAGAATGGTTTTGTTGTGGACTATGGAATCCACATTCAAATTGAAGTGTCTGCTGAAGTACCCACTGGTCTCCATATCCGAGAGAAGATGCAGATACAAGCTGACTTTGAGAACGGAAGAAACAGCACCACCACTAGCCACATCCTTCGAATGCTGGAATCAGGTGAAGGATCCGACACCGTCATTGTCGTCGCGAAGGACAACGTGGAATTCAAAGCTCATTATGGGATTTTGGCTGCTCAGAGTCAAGTTTTTGCTGCGATGTTTGAGGCGGACATCGCAGAGGCAGCGACTAGGAAGGTGACGTTGAAGGATCTTACTTCGACCAGTTGCAAGGCTCTGTTACGGTTCATCTACACTGGGGACTGTTCTCATTTGGAGAAACTGAAGCTGAAGGAAGTGAAGCAGTTGATCAACGCTGGGGAAAAGTATGGACTGCCAGAACTTAAAAAATACTGTGGGTACCTTCTGACAGAAAGATGCAGATTCGAGAACGCTATCAAAATGCGCCAGTTTGCCAACCGTTATGGCCTTCATGAAGCTGACAGGGAGATCTACGCCTTCGTTGAACTACATTTTCCACTCGGGTGGCTGGGTTTAGTTAACAATAAGTTTCCGTGGTTTGTGGATTCGCCGGAATCTGATGAGGAGATGGAAATCGAAGACTCTGACGATTAATCATGGATATGATAATTCAAAAAAAGTTGTGAGAATGCAGAATGCACGGTCGCCGGCTTTGACATGTTATATTAATTTTACTGTCTCAGGCCTCATGATTTGAATAACCTTTTCGAATAAAATATTAGAACAAGAATAACTCAAAAACCGAATTTCAGTTTCATGACGACAAGAGTCACTTTGTTCCATGTCTCATCCTGCCTCATCGTATGCATGCTCGGGCAGTCAATTCCTGTTTCTTCGTATCCATCCCACACTTTGCAAGTTCACTTCTTTTTTCACCAAAAGACAGCTGCTGTTTTTTTCGGAACCCAAGAAAAATTGGTGATTTTCGAATTTTGCTTTGTTGTTCAACTTTTCTGTGGAAAAAATAAAAAAATACCAATTCCACCATCACTAAAAAGTATCATGGCTTCATCAGCTCCTCCCACTTCGTTTAGGATGGAGTTCTTGGTCAACGCTCCTCCCCCTTGCATCGTCACCAGGAAAATCACGGACATCCAACTCCTCTCTTGGTCTGGACCCCTTCATTCCAACTTCAAGATTACCCCAAGGATTGACAAGGATGAGGTCAGTGGCAACATTCGTCTGGAGTACAAAGGTATGTAGCTTTTAAAAAGTCCAAAATTATTATATTTTATTGAAGTACTATTTGTTTGTAATAGGATTGACGAGCATGACAATTACCATCCGGATGCATATGAGGTCCCCAAACGATCAGATTCAAGAAATTGACATTAGTAAGGGATGTAGTTTTTAGGTAACTTTAAAAAATACTCACATTTGAAATTGCTGTGATAGACATTCCACAAGTTGCGTTTGACAATGACAACACGTCCTTTGTGACCCCACCCATCCCCGTCTGGCCATGGGAGAAATTCTCGAACAACAAAGAGTATGGATATGGAAAGATTGAGCCTGACAACTACTTTACCGTCATTCTTGCTGGCGTGGTCAAGAATTCAATGGTCGCAGCGCCTGATATCAAGGACATGGTGAAAGAGATCATTCAAGACAGTGACTCATCCTTGATTGGTAGCAGTCTCAACTTCCTGACCCTCCGAGAAGGGACGGCTGACGTGGTCTTGAAGCTGACAGATGGACAGACTCTGAAAGCCAACAAAATCATTCTGATGGGACGGAGTGACTACTTTCGTCAAATGTTTGAGTCTGGAGCTGAAGTGCAAGAAGGGACTATGATCAGTCTTCAAGTCCCTGATATCACAAAGGACGTGATGGACCTGGTCCTGCGTTTCATCTACGCTGGGGGCAGTGGGGTGGTGGAGAAGATACGAGAAAAGGACGTGAAGACCGCCTTTGCCCTCTTCAAGGCGGCTGAGAAGATGGGTTTGGACAAACTGAAGAGTCTCGTGGCCATGATCCTTGTGGAGAAGACGGGGACTGAGAGGGGGATTGGATTCCTGGTTCTTCAGTTTCTGAATGATCATCACCTTCCCAATCTTGCAGCTATGGTGGAGGCTAACCTCGCCCATCTTTTGCAGAAATGAAATAAGACGTTTTGGTGACAATATTTTTACATTGTTGAAATACTTGAGAGAATGACAATAAAATGATTTGTTACAAAGCCAAACTTTTCTACTTGAGTAAGCATTGCTTATGTAATGAAAGTACGATGATGATGATGGATTTGGTCTGCGAGCTGCTGCTGAACTGCGAGCTCTCGATCCTGAAACTAGTAGCCGCAGCTGACACACAATATCTTTGACTGTTTTACAATTAATTAAATTCATCCAAAAAGTGAAATTCACCCAAAAAGGTAATTCTATCAGAAATCCAATTAATTTACTTTTGGCCTCCAAATATATATGGGCCAGACAAGATAAGTCGTTATCTTAATCTTCCTAAATGGGGACAAATAAATTGCACTCGAAATCGTTTTAATCTTAAAACCTTAACACAACAGAGATATTAATTTGACGATTGAATCTTTTTTTCTAATTCCAGTTAGACACTTGTTCCTCATCATCACCATGAACGCCCTCACCGTTTTCATTCTCATCTTCCTCATTGGATTGGCCCTACTTGGGGTCTACCTTTGGCTCCAATGCTGTAGTAACAATGGACCAACTCCGTACCCCTACACCCCAGGGGCATCCCACCACACAGTTGTACCAATATCCGACGAAGAGGCATATCGTGAAAAGAAATCGGCAGCAGAGGAGAAAGTCCGAGCCATCCAAGAGGAGTTAATTAACGAGACGAGGATGAGGGGACCTCCCACTTCAACAACTCTAGTTGCAGACCTCATCATTGGCGTTGATGCCACGCCTAAACGACTTGGAGGCTATTTACTCAATTTGAAGAAAGGATCCGTTGAGTTTTACTCATTTCCAATTGAAAAACTGCCCTGGACCCTTTCCCCAAGTAAGGATGCGTCTGGCAATTCTTCAGAGTCTGAAATGAAGAATCTTCACTTTGCGCTCCTCCTTTGGGAACAAAAAGTCATTTTGGGGGGACAACGGGTCCGCGTGTACACGGACAACTCTGAGTACATGAAAAAGAAAACTGACTACGGCCCAAGGGTCTCGGCTTACGTACGCCACTTGAACCAATGCAAAGGAGGAAATATCCAGGTCGAGGTGAGGGGCACAGTGGGGAACTGGATTGTGGACCATGCCAAGTTCGTAAAGCCTGCAGATGAATTTTCACGGAAGAAATTTGCAGACGCCAAAAAGTTTCTGGTGGACTACTTTGGAATTAAGGAGGCAGGCATGGAAGGATCCCATCGGGTGGAATTGCAACGTAGGGGTGGCAACAACTTTGTGAAATGGGACGTTCCTTGTGATGCATTCTATCAAGAGATGCTCCGAAAGGTATATAATATAGTTATTGTTTGATGATGACATTGATAATTATGTAATTTGCAGGTGAGAAATAATCATGATGGCCAAAGTGCTGCTGTCTGCCGGAAGCCGACATGTCCGTTGAGGTTCATGGAGCGAAGCTTGTCTCTTCAAAGCATTGTGTCAACGGTGGTATAACTTACAACTTCTGATGCTTGATTGCAGGGGATCAGTCTGTTATGTTTTTGATTTTATTTACTGATTAGATTAGATGTATCAACACACGTCTAAAGATTTACTATTACTTTTTTTAATTTCAAAGTATCTAGGTATATTTATAATTACAAGACCCAGTCTTCCATCTTTATTCGTATTCGGCGAATAAAAATTTGCTTAGTTTGACATGACAGAATTACTAACCTCAATTGTATGCCAAATCCAGATCAAGAACAACAACGTCACAACCACTCTAATGTCATACGTCTTGTGCCAATTGTACAAATGGTAACATGATTCGGTAGACGTCGATTCCATGTCCTTTCAATGCCTCAATGACCGGCCTGCCAACCTCACAAGCCTACAATTTAAAGAATAAAAATTATGATTCCAAAATAGAGAATACAACAGTGATACTTACCCGAGGTAGTTGCTCGTGCAACCACAATTCCTTCAACGCCACCATCTTCATGAAGCACTCGTGGAAAATGGTCGAGGTTAAAATTCGCTCAAAATGTGGGGACGAACCGCCCAGCCCCAGCTCAAGGAGTTTCAACTCTGAAAGAAAAGATAAAGAGTAGTAGTGGGGAATGATATGACAACGTCTTGGGTTTTCCTCCAGACACGACTTACTTTTCAAGTTGGCCAGTCCAACAGCAAACGGCTGAAGGCTCCGAGCTCTGTCCGTCACTACCTTAAATCCATTCCCGTCTGAGATATCCATGTTCTTCAACTCTTCACAGATTGGAAGGGGAATTCCAGAAAGGATGGATTCAATGGTAGGTTCAACTTCAGCAAATCGAAGCCAGCTCAGTTTCAATCGTTCCAGTCCGGTCAGATGAGTAAAAACCTGCACGATTCCTCCCGGAAAGTCATGACAGTGGAAGTCCAGATGGGTGAGGTGGGGGAAGACGTGAGAAATCAGGTGGAAGCTAACCATGTGGACATTGGGTGTGGAAAAGTGTTCTATGGTGAGTTTCCGGAGGCGAGGATGCTGCGGGAAATGGCTGTGGTTGCTTGCAACTTCCTGCCCACCGTTGTTGTTTACTACGTTAGTAGTAGACGGCTTTTCCAACCTCAATCGTAACCTCTGGAGGGAGGGAAAATGTTTGATCAACAATTTGAGAGTACAATCCCTTTTCAGCGACATCCAAAGGCTGGTGACATGTTTGAACTGAGGCAAGTCCAGGCGTTCCGAAAGCATGTCTTGATAATAGTCCCCCAACTGCATAAGAAGAAGTCTTCGTAAATACGGCTGTTGACGATGCAGAAATTTAACGAACTCTGGGATAGAGCAAGGGGTTTCGTATTCCTCGATTTGTTCCAGTTCAAAATTGCGCTTATTTAAGGCCTCGTAGTCCGCTGGAAACAAAAAATAATGGGAGGAGATTTGAACAATCCAAAAAAGGAATTGACAGACATTGGGTCTCACCTGAAGAGTTCTTGTTCAGATCGTATGAAAAGGAATGGGTTAGGTTTTTCAGTGACAAAGGAATTGAGTTGATGATACACTTCGAGTACGCATGTTGCGCTTCTTCTCTGTCATCAAACTTGGAATAGTCGAAGGACTTGAGGTTGCCTGCCCCCCTCAAAAGTTCCTTCACTATCATCAGCATGGACATGGCAACAACTTGATTCACTGACGTTCCCTCATCGTTGTCGTACCTTCGAGCAGCAATCACCAGTTTCTCCAGGGAAGGGAATTCAAGACCACCCAAGTCTCCCAGTGTGGAAAACAACTCTACAGCTTTGACCGTGTCTTCTTCGTCTAGAATGGCTTCAGACGAGAGCGGAAGGATGAATTTAATCCGAAGGGATTTGAGCCAGGGGGCAGCA
>JAQIWU010002467.1:0-12121 GCA_034696445.1 Isotomiella minor
AAGTTATATCCAAGAAGTTAAGCAATAATCGTCATGATCGTTGTAAAACGTAACAATGAACAACTAAATTAAGTCCAAAGAATCCATTCATCCGGCAATTAAATTGTAATCTAAATTACCTCTGCAAGGTTTAAGCTGCTTCATCTATAGAACCATCAGTGCTAAAATAAAATATCGATAGCGATTCTCATTAAACTGGTTGATATTACAGGAGCCATTAGGGCTGTGTCATGGCTACATTAAGATTACAGTTAAATCGTTATTAAGTAAAGTAAATTATAGCACCTGTGCCGTTTCACTTATATTAATTCCAAATCAAATCAAATCTCTCCACGAAGAATTATTGTTGGATGGATTACCCTTCCACTTCTGCCATGAGACGACCACGCCATTAATCCTTATTGACACTATGTGTATAAGGATCAGTGTCAAATACTCATTTATTTCAAACCTGATTTGACTTGGACTTGATTCCTACCCACATAACATACATAAAATAATAAAAATGCGATGACTTGACTTGACCACTATAACACTGAAAGGTGATTTGATTTCGGATGTAGTAAAGCTGAAGTCGTGTAGGCGCAGAGAGAGAGGTTGTTGGTAATAATAATAATATGCAATTATCAATCCTTCCAAGTTTAATTTTCTGATAACCTCCCCACACCTATGTAATTAAGAACACAGGAAAGCATGTATGCATATGAGTCTAGGATTATGGTGTCTGGCTGGTCCGGTCTGGTCAGGTCTCTTGATCTGGAGCCAGTTTCCATAATCATCATTCATGATATGATGTGATATGATGATATTATTATTGTTGAACCATAAGACAACACTACAACACTGCCATTTCTCGTTCTCGTTCTCTCTCTCATCTCTTGTGGTCTTTTTTTTTCATCCGAGAGAAATCAATGTTCCCATCATCCCATCTTCGCATTTTTTTAAACTCAATTTCTCGATCACTCACGATTTGTTTTTTCTCCAATGATTAAGATTGCACTTATTGTTATTATTACTCATTATTACCATTTCATGTCAGAGAGGAGAGAGGAAAGTGAAGCGATTAAGAGAGTCTAGTCCATAAAGGTTTAAGAGAGAGATGAGGATGACCGTTCATTGATGCCTGTTGTAGTTAATGTTGATTATTAAGTGAGGTTTATAGGATAGTGATTATTCTGTAACAAATAATTACGCATTCCTTCACATTTTTACCTTTGTCTGTTGATAGCTCAAGAGTATAGTGAGAAGAAAGAATGTGATTCCCATTGTTTCAACAAACAAGTATCCATATGCATGTTGTGTTGTACGTGTAAATTGTGTACATCATAATTGGAGGGATAATTTAATTTTTCTATTGTTGAGATTCTTCTATGGATAAGCTCGAGTTGAATATGGACATGGAGTCTGCCTGCTTGTTTTGTTTGTCGTCTGGATTATAATACAAAAAAATGAGCAAAATTTTCAATTTCTTTAACTCATCAAGCGTAAATGATTTAGATAGAAAAAATTGTAAGCCAAATACAATTCCAAAAAAAACCTAATCGATGAAAGAGGAAGGAAGGAAAGAGAGACTGTGTTTGAAATTGAATGTTGATCCTTGATTTTTTTTTCTGTGTTCCACCACCACCACCACCTTTCAAATTGCACCCAATCCCAATTCAATCCAATTCTCTTAAAAAGGAGAGAAAGACAAGTCGTCACCAGACAGACGGATATGTCACCAACATAACATGCACCAATTTTATTGAAAGAATAAAAGAAAATAAAGAATGAACTGATGCAGGCCGATGGATGATGTGATATGATGTGATGTGAGTGAGTGAATGAATGTGGGGGATGTGGAAGTTGATGCATGAACAAGTAACAAGTCCAAGAGACCTTGTCCATGTCCATGTCATTCCGAGAAAGAAAAAAACTACAAAAAAGTGTTTCTGATGGATAAGAGAAAGACTATAGAAACTGACGAATTTTATTGAAACTTTGTATTTGTATTGTCTTTTGTGATATCCGTCATTCAATCGTTTAAAAAAATGTAATTGACTACATGTTCTGTCTACAAGTTGAAAGGGTACACGCACTTGCAGAAATGAGACGGAGAAACACCTAAAATGAAGTAATGTTGGGTTTGGGTGGGTGAAAGTGAGACGAGAGAAAGTTGAGACACTTCTCCGACTTTCTCGGATTTCTCGGTTTCTCGGAGAAAAAATGTTCGTTAGTTAGTGCGGAGTAAATAATTTGGGAATGTTGCTACTTTTCTCTCTCCACTTAATGACTAAACCCTGGTGGCGCATTTAGCTCGATCTGTAGTCTCAAAGTAGAAGTTTGTTAATAAGTATACATACACGGTTTGGTAATTTCCTTCTCATCAACTTTTGTACGCGACATTAAGTCAAGTCTTGTTTTTTCTTCTTCTTTCCTACACCACCAACCACACCTCAGCCAACAAAGAGAAGAGACCATCATAAAACAACGTATTATGCGCGTAATGAGATGTAGAAATGAGTAGTGGTTTGTTGTTGGTGCATGCTAATAATCATAATAATAATCATAAATTCTAATCTTAATTCTTTCTTCTTGTGAGCCCTTCTTCATCTTTACATTTTCATAAAAGTAGGAAAGAAGAGAGAGAGACCACCAACGTTTTAATGATGAGTTGAATTAATGAATGAGTGGGAAAGTGAATGGATTTGAATTTACTGGTTCTCTGGATTTATTTGCAGAATTCCTCACATTTTACAAAACTTGAATTCTTCAATATTTATTGCAGTTCAAGGAGTTTGTAGATGAGTTCTGCTTGGTGAGAAAAAAATGGTGAGCACGGCCAGTGAACAGGTCTTGGCTACTAAACCACTGTATTCTTGCAAAGCTGGTTGAACAGATTCTTGACTTAATTGACGGTAGAAAGATATGATGACATTATGCCATAAAATGATGAATAGGATGCACTTGATGAAGCCGACCGACAACATTGTTTGGCCTGGACGATGATCAGAAATTTTGCAATGTCCAAATTGAGACATTTTTCGAGGAAACCTTTAGATTGTCTAAGCCGAGAAACGACCTGGTACAACGATTTGTCATATGAAGAAGAGTAAAAAGCAGACCGATCGCATCCACGATACAAATTGCTAATATTATTTTTTTCTTCTTATCATTGACCGGTTTACTCAGGGTGGTGACACTCTCCACTCCATCTCCTTTATGGCATTCAATTAGCAAGTGTTGGAAATTAGCAACGGGTCGGCAACAAACTATGCAGAGTGAAATGAGTTTGATTTATCGGTCATTCATCTCTTCTTGGTCCACTAAACAAAATTACTCACTACCTTTACGTTGTTAGGACGATATCTTGGAAAGGAATAATAATTACTATTGCTTGATAATAAATAATAAAAAAAGGCCGATCGATCAACAAAGCTTCCAGCATGCACAAAATTTATATCCTGTTTTATTTTATAACTACAAACAACACTTAATCCCTAATCCATCCTCGGCTCTACTAATGACGGCAATAACAATGTTCTGCAAAGCGAATTTGCATACGTCCCCTCGTAAAGTTTCATTAACATCATTAATTAATTTGACCGGTCGCAGCCTCTCCTTGGAGCAGAGACAAAGCGTTGCATGCATCATCCGGAGCAGGTCGGTTGAAGTAGATTTTAGGAGATTACTTAAGACTTGAATCAACATGTTTTGTCTTATGCTAATTGAAGTGGAATCTAATCTGATGCAAGACAATCCCTTTCAATCAATGACAAATGAGGAAATATCCCCGGCTTTATGTTTCCGGTACAAATTGTTTGTCCATCATAGATAGTGCATAAAAGCATCAAACTCTAGCAGAGCTATCATTTTTTTACGCAGGGAATTTTGTTAAAGCACTGAGGGTGCATTCGTTTTGAGAGTGAGAGGAGGGAGACATGTATATGAGACCAACTGTTGAGTGTTGTAGTAAAATTTCATTTTTATTTCCCCTTAAAACTTATCTGCAATTAGTTCAAACCTGATCTGACAATCTCTTATGGTGCCCCGTCAAATAAAACATTCTTCTTTCTCACTCGCTCACCTCTGCTTTGGTCCAGTTTATAATAATTTTCTTTCCATCCTTCACTCACAATATGCTGGCCCGAGTAATTTTTCTTCTCCTGAAAAAAACACTCTGATTAGTTAGTTATTTGTAACCTAACTTGATTTTCTTTTAATTCATGCATTGCATTGCATTCCACAACACCAGATGAAATGGTACGGATCAAAGATCAGATATCATCTATGCCTGCATACACATATACTTACTCAAGTAGGTGAGGCATGCACACTAATAAATAAATTATCCAGCAAGATTCGTTAGAATGCATCATCGTATTTCTTCAGGTGTTGGAAATTATTACGAAGCTTTGACTTGACATTGCACAATAAATAAATGATTTTTTCTTCAACTCCGACGATGCGAGGTCCAAATGAATTTTTATTTTTTATATCTCCAATCCTTTTGATCAAACATAGGCAATTATTATTTCCCTCTTCGAAATCTTACCACCACAAGGTAAAGTGCAATATTGCTTTGCTAAAGTAATTCCAGTCTTTGTCAACATTCGTCGTTGTAGAAGGAAGGAACTAACCTTGACGAAATCATAAAAGTAGGGTTGGCTTTGGCTTGCTTGGGTTTCTCTTTTTTTCCTTTCTTTCTTTTAGTTAATGGTGTGAACATGAACCTTTTTCTGTTTAATTATTCCAGGTGTTCTGTGTGTTGTTGCTTACCTACTTGGGTTTGGTGAGTGATTAGCATAGTGTTACACAGAGCTATTAAAAGTTAAGTGTTGTGTAAGTAACTGAGGTACATTACCTCATGAGGCAGAGGGAAGGGTGAAGGAAAAGAGGGAGAACAAGATGCGATGCCTGGATAACACTCATTTTCATTTTATAGTTTAGTTTAGTTAGTTAGCTGAGTAATTATTATTTCCTATTTATGTTGCATAAGGTGTATATATTCCTCTTTTATAATACAGCCGACCGATTTTATAGTGAACGCTGACTGTTGTAAGTTTTAAGCTCCTTTTGGAAATTTTTTGGGCTTGGCTCTCTTTCTTTTTCTTTTCATTCTGTTTTCCTCTCTTTGTTTCCCCTTTACTTCTTTCTTGTTCTTAACTGAGTATTGTCAAGGCAGCATAATAGATTGGTAAAGTATAATAAAAACGGTACGGAGAAAAGAGAGAAGTTGTGGGCCTTGTTGACTGTATTCATTAAGAAGAAAAGAATAGAATGGACTGGAGAAAGGGGAATAATGGAAGCTCCCTTTCTTTTATTCTACACCTTTGCCTATAAACATATAGGGCTTTAAGGTTCTACCTCGGGTGGGTTTTCGTAAGAGAAAGATGAGGTGAGAGAGGAGAAGAAGAGATAGATCTGTTTTTCTTGGGAAATGAAGGAAGGGAGGAGGCATGCAGTCTGAGAGAGAGAAGAGAGTCTGACATGTCACAAAAGTGATTTAACAATTAGTTTCGTCCATAGCTTTTAAAGTGGAAGGATAAAAGTTTAAGAGTTGGTTGGTATGAGGTGTGGGATCTTGTGAGGAATAATAATTTCTCTCACCTTCTTTCAGCATCATCATGGTCATTGTTATCCCGTAACCCTCTTCTTCTTCTTCTGGAGAAACGCATTTAGATGCTCCTGTGCACATAACAGAGAGACGGAGAGGGCATTTATTATTTGGAGGAGTAATTATAGCAGATGGTACAACCTGCATACTTTCTTCCTACTTATTCAAGCATTCACTGCATTGCATTAGGAGGTGAATGTTAATTAGTCAGTATTTATATCTTGTATAGCATTGTTTTGTTTGAGAGAGGAATTCAGAGACTCAGAGTTCTTGTAATCTGCTTTGCATAAGATTTACATATTTTATTTAAAACTTATTTACAGTAAAAAAATCCTTGGGCATAGGAGAAAGGAACATGAGAAAGGGGGAAGATGAGACAGATGTCAACTTGGCATCCTTTATCACTTCTTCACAAGAACAAATATCTCGTCGTAGCCCAAAAATATATTATTATAAACCCTGCTTTTGGTTAATAAGTAAAAGAAGAAGAAGATGAGGATGGGGGTAGGAAGGATTAAGCGGGCGAGCAATAAAAAGAACGTGGTTATAGATGCGTGAAGTTAAATTATAATACTTTTTTAAGTTGGATAGAATTTTAATTAGAGAAATGTTGACTTTGACTTTGTCCCTGTCTCTTTTGTAGTGTGGTCACAGGTAATTGTCAACTCTGGGTGGTATTACAGGTAAAAATGCTTGATTAGATCTTCATCCCACGTCACATACTACACATTCACCCTCTCTCCTCTTATATACCCTCGATAATAATAATGCTTGCTGCTAAGACAATGCAGCGCTTAAATTTTTTGTGTCCCTGTCTTTCCTTCGTAGCTATCAAATAGTAATAAGACAGCTTTTCTTTTTAATCGTAAAAGTCAAAGACAAACCAAAGAAGACGAAGACGAGAACAAGAATTAGAATTAAAAGAGAGGATGAAATAAATGAAGTAAGAAAAAAGGGCAAGGCGTTTATAATTTGGATTGGTTGGACCTTGCATAATGCATCTAGAGAGAAATGAAATGAGAGACGAATGTGTAATGTATAAAAGGGACATGACTGTAATGAAGAGTTGATTTGGTTTGGTTTTGGGTGGATTGCTTTTCATATTAGTTCGATGATGAGGATGCGGGTTGGGTATTCATGTTTCAAATCCAGTCGGAATGGGCATCATAATAATGTGTGCAAAAGCAATAATTCATCGATTCAAAGTGGAGAGAGAACATGCAAGTCTTGTCTGTCCTTCTTTTTCTGTTGCATTTTTTAAAAAATTAATCTGGACTGTCTTTAAATCCCAGTCATTCATTCATTAAGAAAATGGAATTTTTAAGAAAAGAAGATGAAAGCACAGAACTTTTACTCGAGTTGAAGTAAAAGCTGTAATAAACTGCTTCATTAATTACGTGCGCATTCTTTCTCTCTTATGAAAAATAAAATGCTATTTATCTTTCTTCTATGGCTTGGCTTGACCTTTTGAAAAAATGCCACCATCTTTTTCTATGGACTACCAGTCCGTGGATGTGGATCCGACTGATCTTTTACTTTATTTAAGCCGGTTATATAGTTTTCTGTCTGTACGTGGTTAGTTTTAGTTCTTGTGGTTGATGACTCGCATATAATTAGATGAATTTGCATACAAGTTATGTGGTGTTGTTTTATGTTCCATCTTTACCTTGCCTATATCTTAGGTGGACACAAAGGCAATTAGCAATGAGGCGTAATGGTCGTTATTAAAATCTAGTTGACTGGTCCTGTATCTCTCTCTCTCCTATGCAGATTGCATGCCAAGTTGCTATGGTCTCGGGATGAGTTGTTTAGGGGTGGCTTTTTTGGTTTGAAGTTTTGTGCTTGATTACTTAACTTTAGAGAGTTAGTTTAGTTTAATTATTGGTAACTGACTTAACTTTAACTAGGAGGATGAAATATATGGAGACTGCATGATATGTATGATGATGATGATACTTGTCTTGTCTAACCCGGTCCGGTCTCTCTCGAAAACCTCTCTCCTTCACTTCACCAGTCACACAATTCAAACAAACACGAGAGAGGAGAGAGAGAGAGATTGGATCAATTAAATTAATGACTTCACCAGCTTCATTAATCAACCTGAAACCAACCAACCAACTGACCAACTATGTATACTTCGTGGAAGTGGAGGGGGCTCTCTGTCTAACAGCATGAACATGATTTTCCACTATTATTCCATCAGTTTAATTGTACTGTTTAAATAATTTTTCGCACCTTCCCCGCTTCCCATTTTCCTCTTTGTTTTAATTAATTATAATAATAAATACTTGTTCAACATGCCACTAAAACCGACATTACATTACGTTAAAATATTCAGTTGGGTAGGCAAGCAAGGAAATGTGCTGTAGACTCTCAAGATATTTATGACTTTCACCACTGCCGATGATGTAACAACAGCATTGTGTGGTACAAGTACATTCTAGAGAGTTCAATGGTAAAACCACTTTTTACCCATAAAGTAAAATGCATACATCTTTGGCCTTGTCTTTCTTGCACTGCACTTTACATTTTTTGCACTGCATAATACTTTATGCACTTGACAACAATGAATTCGAGACTCACTCACTCTGTCTGTCAGACATAGAGCAAGAGTAAGGAAAGGATCATGTTGCCTCTTCATCACAACTTTTAACGTTGTGATACTGCATATACCACTCCTTTCTTGACAGCTTGACAGTTTGCACACTCTTCCACACCATTCTATTCATAAGTGTGTGCAATGCACACTACTGGCTGCTGTGAGATCGAGAGGATTTACATCATATTCGTACTTTTTTATACTATATTTGCGACAGGTTAAACCTATGCATATGCATCCAACGATGTTGTGCGATGTGTCATAAAAATCTGCACACTTTTGCATAATGTAATGATTGATTACTCTACAATGCTAACAATAATCATTCTTTTTCTTTATTGTAGATGGTGGTGAAAGAGGACTAAAGAAGATATTGACCGAATTTTGAAAACCTAAGATGTAAGATTGATTATATTTCTCTCTTATCTTTTTGACAAAATAAGAAGAGAAGAGCATACCTACATTTCCTCTCTCAAGATAGGTAATATGCAATAAAAAATAAAATGTTTCACAAAGGAGAAAGATGAGAAGAGGAGTTAAGGGAAAGTGATGTGAGATGAGATAGAAAATTTGGTGTGTGCTTTCTCTCCTGATGAAAATAAGGACATGCGCTGGCTTTGCTCTACATTACATTACATTATTACTCTTTTTTGCTTTACATTACATGACTCCCTCTCCTTCTCTTCTTCTGTCTCGGGAAATTTTGTCTCAAAAATATTCAGGAGCAGAGGGGCTTAGCTTAAGAAGTTAAATTGAGTTGGATATATGCCCTGAGTTGTGCCGTTGATTTTTTAGAGGTAGTAGCAATGCAATAGATGGATGGATGGAGACATGTACATAGAAAGAAAGAAGGTAAAAGAGAGAAAAGTAAAGTGAGGATGGAGAAAAAGACGGAAAAGAAAGAAGAAGACGACGACGACTGGAATCAAAAATGGTTTGAGGGGTTAATAAAAAATTGAGGGATACACACTTCTGTACACACACACTCACTCACTCACATTCACATATGAATGCCATGTCACTCTCTCGCAAAGCAAAAAAGGAAGAAAGAAGAAGAAGAGTCAGTCAGTATCGATCTAATCAGTCCCCTGTTATTTCCCATTTTAACTTTACTTTTACTTTACTCCATTTTATACTTTATACTTTTTTACTCTTCATACTTTCACATCCACCAACTTTTCTCCATCGAAACGACATTCCCTCTCTCCTTCTTCATCCAATCCATCCTCCAGTCATCTTCCTCCCTCAGTTAATATAATAATATATCCATCCAATATCTTTTTATACATAACTTAAGCACTTTCTCCTCTTCATGTTGTTAACTAGTAGGAAGCCTATAGGTGGATGGTCTGATTCTGAAAAAATAAATAAACACATCCACTCTCTTCCAGGCATCCCATGTAAAAGCAGGGTTGAATTCGATTGGATTGAGAAGATGAGGGAAAGATGCCAATGTTGCAGACATGTCGATCCTTTCTAATATGGTATAAAATTTCATTTTATATTTTTTGTAAATTACATCGAGACTCATTTCATCTTCGGAGGAGCAGAATAGAAGAAGGATGAGATTATGTAGGAAAGGAAAAGGAGGAAGGGGTGTTGTTGTTATGGAAAATGTTACCTACATACCTACATGCATGCATTCTATTTTTTAAGTGAAAGTGAATGAGTGATTCTATTCTCATTCTCCCCCGCCTTGTCATCCTCCTTTCTCCTTGTGTGTGGTGGAAAAGAAGGGCGACACATAATTCCAAGTTGTTGTGAGTGTATTACATTTTCATTTTTCATCCACCAAATCCAGAGAAGACCTGGTACGTGTAGTTACTTGACTTGACTTTGACGGCGGCATTGAAAATGGAAATGAAAGAAGAAGTTTGCATAGGAGAGGGCAAAAGCAAAGAAGCTTTTTTGAAAGACTGACTTGTCTGGTTCCCTTATTATTTATTCATTTTTGTAAAAGGGTTGGCTTTTCCCTGCCTTAGATTTTATTTCTTACTACGTCATATAAACGAACTTTAATACCCTGCGAAATGGAAAATATTGAACTGCATGCAGGTTGCGGAGAAAAGTATAAAAGAGATGTGACTTTGTTACAATGTAGACAAAAGGCAATTCGCTTTACCCACACAAAGCATTAGTCATGTTTTTCTTGGAGGATGTAATCCCCACTTGTTTACACTGCCACTGAATGAACAGGGGAGAAAGCAAGGGAGGAGTGTTGGTAGTGAGTAAACAGGGGATCGATGAGACGAACTCTGAGGTCGGGTGTAGAAGACAATTCTCTGGAGATTTCTCATTAAGGGTGAAAGTAAAATAAGAAATTGGGATTTTTCTGGCACTTGATCTTGAGCTTCTTTCCCTCTGGAAAGAAGGCACTTAGTCGCTTTCTGACCGAACTTTGCCAGCTTCAATTCTTGCTTTCACTGTTACGAAAAGCACATGTCGTGCCCTCCTTCTGCTCATTTTGTATCAATCAAGGAAACGAAAACCTAAATATTTGGGCAATAATTGTCTGCCGAGGCCGCATGATTTGATCATACACGCGGATGAAATAAAATAAAAACACCCAAGGCAAGTTTTAAGATGTAATATGCCTTTCTTCTAATAAATGATTTCCTTCGTCCTCCCCTTTCTGCCGCTCTTCTCACTTTTTTTCATGGCTCAAAGCTCAAATCTAATAAGATGCAAGTTTTATAATTAGTTGAAAAATGAAAATGAGCCGAGTCTCGACTCCGGACAAGGCAACTAATTTGAGTGTTGTGTAGCTAGCAAAGCAAGCTGTGGTTGTGAATGTGCCGAAGATCCACCTTTATGGTTTGATATAAATCGGGTAGTTACATGCTAGCGATTAAAAAGTCATGTGCATGCAATTGGGCTCATTAAGATTAGAGCTTTAGATGAGAAGTTGAGGTGTTGGGGTTGATATATTGACCATGCCTTCTTCCTTTTCTTCCTTCTTTTCTTTTATAAATGTTGGTCTTTTTCTTCCCTGAATCTGAATCGAGTTTTGAGGTTGCTTTTTGAGTGCTTTATAATCTCATACATAACCAACTTTACAACCTTTTGATTTGGATTTTGGATTTGAATTTACTCTTTACGTATGTAGCTGCGAGGCGAGATCCCAAAGGTGAGGTGGTGGTTGGTGTGAGGAGTATGCAAGTATGGACATGTGTAAAATACAATCTGTGAAAAAAAGTTTTTGGTTTTTTAAGACTCACGGTTGATTACGCCTTCGTGCTCTGGGTCTAGTCAAGGTTGCAATTATTATTGCAATTAAAGGTGTTAATTCAAGATGGACCGTGATCACGATAAAAAGAACTGAACTATGGCCAAAAGAAACATAGGACGACGTTGTCTGGTCATTTTGTTTATATATTTGTTAGGTTATTCACTCATTCGATTCGACTCGCATGCATATAATAATCTTATCTTGTCTTCTTTATCGAATCGACACTTTGTTCTGTCTAGAGAGAAGAGAGCAAGTTCATCCAGGTTATTAAACCAATGCTAAAAAAACTAAACTAAAACCAAAGACATTTATTTATGACACACGGTTTTTCCTCTAAATTTTGTACGGTATATCCCAATCACAATGTAAAAGCCTCCGGGAGAAAGGTTTGAAAGAAGAATCTTGATGATGGCAATAAAGGTGTTGCGATATTAAAATTATCATGTGTGTAACGGACAGCTTGATTTTACAGCTCCCGCACGAACCAAACCAAATTGACTGCTTGGTTTAGTTGCTGAATTTGAATTTGAATCTATTTGCATAGGCATTTTTGTTGGTGTGTGAAGAAAGAATTTAAAAGGGTGTGATTTTGATGTGCAAAATAAAATAACGATCAGGGTGAAGCTAGGGGTGATATCGATATTACATAGTAAGATATTGCATTACAAAGAAACTTGCATAATGTATAGCAAACAAC
>JAQIWU010002468.1:0-12115 GCA_034696445.1 Isotomiella minor
CGTCGTCGTCGTCGTCATTATTCATTATCACTGCTATAATACAATATGGCGTAAAGCGCGCAAAAAATAGGTATGCCAGCCAGGTAGGCAACATCCCATCCCATTACATTACATAAACATAGTCAGTAAGTGTGCAGAAATTTTACTATTCCACTTGGGTAGGTATGCTACATCTATTTTGCAAAGATATTAAAGCACATTTCCTTTTTGCAGAGAGTTTATACTTTACATGACTTGGCTTAGGTTTAGTTTAGCATAGATAGATAATCTAGGTATTCGCTGGCTTCTTCTTCCCTGTTTGTTATGAAATTCTTTGCCAAGTTAAGTTTTCATTAGTTTTGCAGTGGATTTCACTCACTTCACGTTGAAAAAACTCTGCTGAGCATAACTTTTAGGAGGGGAAAATGTAGGCTAAAATTATATAATTAAGAGAGGAAAGAGATTCTGTACAGAGACCTCTGACTGATTCCAAACGAGTGTTAATTGGTTTTCGCAGTTATTTTATTGTGGGTGGAATTATAATAATTGCAAAAACAAGTGCTTACCAAAAAATTTCCTTAACTCTTCCTCTGCGTTTGGGCCAATACATCCCAATCTATACCAGGTCCGAAGGAACGTTGGAGATCCAACATCAACAAAGACGGAGTCACAGCAGGGGCAACATAAAACAAGTCGTGACACTGACCAGTTTACAACATCTCGAGGAGGAGGCTTGTCTTCTGATTCAGCAACAACCAGTGGACTTTTACATGTTATGAAGGTCTGTTCTGTTCTCTTCTATGGTCTTCATTTGTCATTTTCTTTTTTTTTGACTTATATGCTAATGAATAATGCCGTTTCGTTTATGCAAAAAAAAGTCACGCTTTATTTACGTAAATGGCAAAAGTTTTGTGGTAGAGGTTGTGTGGGTGTGGCAAATGGCGTAATGGGATAAATCCTTTAAAAATGCTTTATAATAGTCTACCAAAACCATATTGTGCACTTGCAAAGAGATAAAGTAGTTTTTTTTATTCGATTCACAGAGTGGCAGTGGTGGTGGTGCTCGAGGGAACAGTGTCTTTGGAAATCGAGTGTCTTCCCCTTCCCTAACCCTAGACAGTGGCCGAGGATCCAGCTCCGTCCCTTCAAGTCCCGCGAAGGAGATGAGCCCTGCCCCAGGACTGTTTTCCACATACACACCGAGTAGTACTAGCTCTCAGAGTCAGAATAATAAAACGAGTCTACCATCACCGACTTCCAATAGGAAAGAAAGACTGGGGAACAACAATAATAATGTCTTTACAGAAGAACCTTTGTTTTCACATTCACCCTCCCTAAGAAGGGATTCCTTGGAGGAGGCTGAGGACAGTGGCGTGGGTTCGACTTACAAGTCCTCGAGTGCTGAAAAAGTGCGACTGAACCTGAACACGTCTGGAGGGAGTGACTCGTACGATTTAAACGTTCCAAATGAGGTGTTTGATGCGCGGCAGGATGGTAATCAGCCCCCAAATCAGACAAACTCACTGCCGAGTAAGAAAGAAATAATGTACCTAAATACCTTAATTGGTTAAACTTATGATGATGTGTCCTTGATTCCCCTAGGTATCCCCTTCCATTCTAAAGATTGTCTTCCTATGGAGTTGAGCTCTGAGGGGAACTTGAGCAGCATGGATGAAGACTGTTCCCAACCCGAGCGAAAGAAAATATCTCCCCTCGCCTTTACCATTGATTTTGGTGATAATGATAGTTCCAAGACTGGATTTGGTATTGCGGATTCAATCAGCAAGTTCGCACCCAGAAACAAAAGGAATTTGATGGTCAAGGAAGAAGAAGGGAATGGAACGATGAGTAAAGAAGGAAAGTCATCGCTGACAAACAGTGCTTCCTTGCCCCTTTCTTCAAAGAAGGTGGTTCCGAGAAGTTTGGGACTTTTTAACAACTCTCTGACCAAAGAAGATGCGTTTGGTCAGCCAAACAAGTCGTCATTATCATCATCCAGGATTCCTGGTGTGTCAAGAATTGATGCCAATAATAAATTCCGTAACATGAAAGGTCCAACCTCCAGCCAAACTACTGTTAATTCCACTAAGGTGAAGCAGCGATCAGTTTTACTGCAACAAAGTCCTTCAGCAGAAGAAGAGGAACAATTTCCTACCATGTCAAAGCCAGAAAAGGATGTGGACGATGCTTGTAGTGAGACGGGGACCTACACAGTAGATAAAGATGACCCTGAACCTGCCGTGGAAGAAGCAAGGAAGGAAGTATCAAAGTCACTTGACGTGGGCAACAAG
Organism: Isotomiella minor; assembly: GCA_034696445.1. NCBI lineage: Eukaryota > Metazoa > Arthropoda > Collembola > Entomobryomorpha > Isotomidae > Isotomiella > Isotomiella minor. The sequence goes on from JAQIWU010002468.1 coordinate 2,271, forward strand.
AAAGAGGAGAATAAAAAGAAGGAAAATTGTGATCACTTTGAGTCTACACCACCAGGGGCTCCTGAGTGGGTTCGAGAATGGGCAGAACAAGCTGCAATGCAGCATAAACGAAGTAAGACTTGTTTCAACATTTGCTCGTTTTCAATTTGTTGAGATGAGAACTAATCAATATCAATGTCATTGTATTTTGTATTACAGACATTACCCCATACTCAGAAACGCAGTTGTACCTTCGAGACACGGAGAATGTAGTTAGTGCCATGCAGGAACGGATGAATCGGAACTTATCCGCAAGCAATTCACACAATTCAGACTCGGATGATGAAGCAACCCTGTCTCATAATAGCCCACTCAAACAAGCCAATCGCTTTAAGAAGACGAACGTTAGAAACCTCTCTAGTCAAAGTCCGAGGTCCCTAACGCGAGGGAACACGGGAGGAGGAGGAGGATCGGACTACGCATATCAAGTCGGTTATCAGTCGGACAGTTCAAACGACGGGATGAGGGATTACAATAAAATTGGCCCTGTGAAGATGAACAAAGCGTTTAAGTGAGTTATTGATTGATTGTATTTTTTTAAATCTACGAAAGATAACGCCATTCTATTGCATTTCTTCCAGTATAAGACGCGGACGGATTGGCGCTGCTTATGATTCTGATAGTTGTATGACGCCTAGCTCTAATTGTAGTGGAGTGTTAAACTCTGCTAAAAATCCGAACCCAAGAGTCTGTTCAGGCCTCCCTCCGCAGGTGCCTGCATCTGCATTCAGTCGGAATGATGGAGGCAGGTTCAGTCTTCGAATGACAAAATCGAAAACTCCTCCTACCCGCACAGAGGTACAACATTGGATATATATTTTGAAGAATTCATATTTAACCGGGATGTTATTATTAGATGCTGCCTCCCCTAGCTTCCTCTGTACCCCGAGGTGTGTCAGTGCCAAGAAATGTTAGAAGTGCAAGCGGTAGTGTGGCCAGTATGGAAGTTACCAAACTCATTCCAAGTGGACCAAGAAGACAGAGCACTCCTTTGGCCACCGGATCCAAGAACTTGACAAATCCTTCGACACGCAAACCGGGAAACCGAAGCAATTCTACCCTGACGGCCAAAGAAGTGGAACTTGCCAATTGGAAACGGTAAACTATAGTTGTGTTAAATCATGTTAATGTTAAGTCTCTGACCCTTGCTTTGGACGTTTCCATTCAGACGTAAAAATTACGATCCAATGAGAGCAGCCGCGGAAGGGAGAAAGAAAAGGGAGTGTTTGTCAGCCGCTGAGACAACGCAGGACGAGATTCCTCCAACTATGTAAGAACCTACGATTTTTTTGAAGCAAAGAATACCAATGTTAACTTGTTATCCTTTTTTGCAGGCTTGCCAAACAGTCATGTGCTTTGCTGAGCAAATCAATGTCATTCCATGAGGATAGTAATCTACTTGCCAACCCTACGGACGAAGAGGACGTCGTGTATGTGGTGGACGAAATGGACAGTTCTCATTCTAACTCCCCCATTCATATCCCCATGAACATGATGCGACCCGCCTACGGTCATGCCAGTGACGTAGGGCACTATGGCCATGGGCATTCATCATCGTCTGCCATTAGACCCAAAAATAAGTTGGAGGTACTAACTTAACTCACAGCAAATAATGTTTGTATTCTTAATGACAAATGCAATAATGAAACATTTACGCAGGCGTTAGACAACTTGGTAATCGCAACACAGCATGTCCAACAAGATACGGTCTGCGTCACGGAATTTGTTGGAAAAATTACAGTAAGTTCCAACAACTTCTATTCTACGAGTTTAGACAATTAGTTTACCACAAATCTCTTCATTTGTTGCAGAGTTCAGTACACAGACAATGAAAATGGTGCTTTATTGGAGGAAATGGTGGCTCAGATGAAGGAGTTGGAAATGTCTAGTTCTAATTCCTCACCAAATAAGAGTCCATCTCGAGAGCTATCGGGAACGCTAAAAAATCTCAAGAAACTTGAACAAGTCATTCTAGGTAAGTGTAAAACGTAAATTAGTAAAAGCATTATTAGCGTTAAACATCAACTTCTTCAATTGCTTTTAGTATTGGATCGTGTCTTATGTGATGACTCCGGATCGGATGCAAACAATTAAAGGAGAAGAAGGATTTTTATATGAAAACATATATATCACACAGATAATGTAATTGCTCCAAACGTATTTGCTATCAGTAGCTGCTGTATCCAACGCACAGCGAATTGTACCTTTTTACGCAACGACTTTAGCATGGATGATTTGTGATGGTCAAGAAACTGGTGACACGATCGTGTGTTAAGTCGTTAGATGTTTTAGAAATTATTAATACTGTTTGTATTTCACACATATGAAATTACTATGAATTATTGAAAAATAAATACGCTTTCCTAGCCTAACTATAAAATTAAAGTCACTCTACTTTCACTTCCTTCCCATTAGTAGAAAGAAGCTTGTGTGTTTCGTCAGCGTCGTCTCATGAGGTCCAGTGGAAACCTTCAAGATGGACATTATCCTGCAAATAGAAAGAGGGACCAGTTTTAATTTATGAACCTTAAGTTTTAGTAGATAGTCACAATTGACTTTTACCTATCTTGAAAGTTTTTGACGAGTGTAGCCCCTTCTTCCTCTCCATGTTTCTTGACATAATTTTGGTAGCCGGACCAAGTGTAGCAGTAGTTCATTATGTCCGAAACAGACGTGTCCATTTCGTGGAAAAAGCTGTCATCCCTTGGGGTTAAGAAATTGTGTTCATCAATTCATCGAATGACGAAGATCAGTAGAAGTCTGAGAGTCGAATTACCTAATGAAATCAGGATAGGGTATAATGAATTCCTTGTAGCGGTTATCAACTATTTTTCTCTCGGCTGCCCAATGTCCAGCCAGATCGACTTTGTAGAACTAAATGCAATATAATGATTGATTAGTTTAAGTCACCTAACGAAGTCCACGGCGAAAGTTGGGATATACTTTGGGAGCTTATACTTTTTGAGATACACTTCTCTACTGCCATCCATAACGCTCTCATTCAGTGTCTCCCAATAAAGCTTTTTGTAGAAGATGTAGAAAAGAAAGTAAGAACAATACATCCCACAGACAAAGACGAAACAATAAGGAAGCTTAGAAGTTTAGTTTGAGGTCAACCTTGTCTAGAGCTTGGTCCAATGCTGTGTTGACTGAAGGATCAGACGTCCATCGAAATCTTGGAAATTCATATCCATAAAGGCACATCACACCGTTTTTGCAGAGTGTCCTTTTTCCTAAAAAAACCCAAGAATTGAATGTATACTCTTTAAATGCTGTCAAAATATCAGGATGTGTCTTACCCTCTTCGTAAAATTTGGGAAGGTCAAACCTAAAAAAGCAAATACAAAATTACAGTTGCAAAGCTGAAACTTTCGACTCAAATCCTTGTGAATGGCGACGACATCAATTCAGTGACGTACCAATGTGCAGCTTGCGATGCACTTATCTTTTGAAAAACAGACACAAATTAGTAAAGACAAGCTCAAAAGTCATTTAAGGCCAAAAGTACCAATTGCACGGTGCCATCAGGTTCTGGAATCGTTTCCGCCGGACAAACCCTACAAAAGCAGAACCATTTTAACATGATGAATCAAAAGAAGACTCTTTAGACACTTGCTTGTAAGAGATGTTATCATGGCTCGCCGTCCCCTGTGCTTGGGTTATCATCTCTGGGCTGATATCCGTTCCAACGATGCTTTTAAAGTAGGGAGCAAGAAATTGCGTGCTTTGTCCACTCCCACAACCCACGTCGTACGCCATGTTCAAAGGCCCATCGTACTAGACATACATAAAAGACATTTCATTGATTGATGATAAGCCTTAAGTTTATCTAATCTATACCTTTTCCTTGAGGAAGGAAACGATCCTCTGGATCAAAGCTGGGGGAGGTACGGGCCGATACTTGGCGTACAACGCAGCATGCACCTTCCCCTCAAAGTATCGGTGTGCCATATTGTCTTCCCAGATAAGAAAGAATCAGTCAGCTGAGGTCAGATAACAAAAACTGAAGTTTACAGATAATATCAGCAGCCCGTCTTCCCGCACCTTTTCATTTGAGAATCCTCTGAGGGTAGACTGAGACGGCGAACACATGAGCAAGAGACGTAAAAGTCTTTTGTTCTCTACAGACGGACTCTTCCTTCGGGGTCGTTCTAATAAAGGATTGCATATGGATGGGGGTGGTCTTATCAAGGAAGGGGACCTAAGGACGATAGAAGGGATTGTGTCATCAAGGCATTCATATTTCATTCGTGTCATCATTTCTGCCCGCTCCCTAAGAAGCAGAGGAGCCCAGGAGAGGAAGAAAGAAAGAGCAAATTACTGAGAAGAGAAGAGCAGCAGCAGCAGCAGCAGCAGACAGAGGCAAGTCGACCGTCGTCAGTCAGTCAGTCAGTCAGTCAAGCAGTTTTTTTGGTTGGTTGGTGAGGCAACGAACAGAATTTTTCCACTTCCTCGTCATCGTCATCGTCAGCAGCAGCAGCAGCATCGTCATTCTTCTCTTTCCCTTTGAGTCGAGAGGTTGTGTATTGTCGAGGTCTTAAGAAAGAAGTCAACGTTTTTAGTACAAGTTCATCAGAGGAGTCGAGGAGGTGGTCATTTGTCAGTCCGAAGGAAGTTTTCAAGTTCAAAAGTCATCTTCAATGTCAGGGATGGGGGAAACAACGCAGTCTGCGCTCCTTCTTCGAAAGCAGCTCTCAGGTAAGATAAAATGGCGTCGTCATCATCATATTGAGGAGGGGGAGGACTTTAGTTTGATGATTTGACTTGTCTTTTTGCAGAACTGAATAAGAACCCTGTGGAGGGTTTCTCAGCCGGACTCATTGATGACAATGATATTTACAAGTGGGAAGTACTAATCATCGGACCCCCTGAGACGCTTTAGTAAGTTGTACTATGCCATTGTATGTGTCATTGACTTATTGAACCTCTTGATTTGTGATTGATTGCAGTGAGGGGGGATTCTTCAAAGCTCATCTCTATTTCCCAAAGGAATACCCATTGCGTCCACCAAAGATGAAGTTCATCACGGAAGTGTGGCACCCAAATAGTAAGTCAAAATGAAATAGTTGTAATGTGATGTGATAACCAATCAATCTTATGTTCCCTTGCAGTTGAGAAGAACGGTGATGTCTGTATTTCGATTCTGCACGAGCCAGGAGATGACAAGTGGGGATACGAAAAGGCGTCTGAGCGCTGGTTGCCGGGTATGTCCTTAGTCTTTCAATTGTGTCATAAGGGTCCTTGCTAATTTTGTTTTCTTTGTGTAGTTCACACTGTTGAGACCATTCTAATATCAGTCATATCCATGCTGGCGGATCCGAACGACGAGTCTCCAGCCAATGTGGATGCGGCGGTAAGAACACTTTGATAAAAACGACAATTTGTTGTCATAAATGTAACGCACTTTTGTTTTTATCTTACACAGAAAGAATGGCGAGAGAATTTCCCAGAATTCAAGAAGAAGGTGGCTCGTTGCATTCGACGAAGTCAAGAAGAATGTAAGTTGACATAACTCAAATGTGTATTGGGGGGAGGAGATAGTACCTTTGAACTCATACTGTGTTTCTTTTGTCTGATTTGCAGAACGTCTAGGAAAATCGTTAAATCTACAAAAATGTAAATAAGAATAATCGATTTCAACGTTCTCGGTCGCAGTTTTTCCACACGTCTTGTCATCGAAGAACATTTTTCCAAACCTACACACAAGCCTACAACTTTTTTTTCAATTTTAAGTCTCAACTCTCAAATTACAACTTGAAACAAAGAAGAAGAATAAGAAAGAATCAATGTTTTGGTATAATAATAATAATGTAAATGGTAATAATGTATAATAATGGGCAAGGCGGTTGAGCCTATTGATTGATTGTGAAGCGGAATAAAGCTAAATTTTGGTTTTCGTTATAGATTCCCTTCTTCTCAATGTTAATTTTATTTAAGTAAGTATAGTCCCTTGGTGGCTCCTTTCTTTACATGAATTATCATCGCGACTATCATGTGTCAATTTTAGACCTAAGTTTACTTATACTTGCATCATAGGTTTTACTTTCTTTTTTGCTACGATATCAATTTATTACAATTACACAAATATTGTTGCAGCCAATTAGTGTCCTAATAATAGTATCATCATGTACCAAACTTCGTCCTCCACTTCACCCTAATATAGTTCTTAGTTTTCTTATGAATTGGTGAAAGTTGGAAACCAAATTTCTTAATAAAAACGTTCAGTTTCTCTTACTATCACATCGGTGGATATCTTTCTTTTTTTATAGCTTCTATCAATGACTACGTATAAACTTTAGTTTAGAATAGAATCATTCTCATGAGACAATTCCCCTCTAATGGCTTTTTACTCATTCGAAACTAAGCAGGAGCAAAGGTTTTTCATTTGACACAGACAGGGTATTGTTGGTTTAGTAAAAAAAACGACTAGAAGAATGTCATGTAGGGACTAATAAGGGTAGATTAAATCAATACTATAGAAGGACTACGTTTCGTTTAAGTAAGTAGGTGGGGTGTGAGGTATAATCATTAACAAAACAACAAAGATAAGGTAGGTAAATAAACAATAGAAAATGAGAGGAAAGAAGAAGGATACGGACGCAATACAATACTCAATGTGATTTACAGCTCTACTACATTACATTTCCTTTTCTATTTGTACGAAATTAAAGTTTGATCTGGCGTTTTTTTTCTAGGACCAAGTCAACCAGGACTTAAGCCCTGCTGCTAATCCAGTTGCAGGGGCATCCGCACCATTATTTGGACCTTGGCTTGTTGGGGAGAGAGGAGGAGCGTCTTTAGATGTTGGACTAGCTTTGGCTGAAGCAAATTTTTCTTCACCGTCTTCATCTTCATCTTCTTCGTCTTCGTTGTCCTTTTTATCTTTCGTTGTACCTTCAGCAGCAATTTCACCTGCTTCTACCCCAGATAAGACTTTGAGATTGGTTTCCTCTTGCATTTTCCTTTCATATTCTCGAACGTCGTCCACTGTCATCCCATACCTGATATAAAAATTGAAGTTCATGTCAATCTTAGAAGAATACAAGCGAGATTTACGAATTACTAACCATTCATCAATCCAGGTAAAAGCCTGTCTATGTCCGAGAAGTAAAATGTCCCGAATCGCCTAATCAAAAATTAAAAGTGCCCTTTTTAACACAAACCAGCACGATGCAATCAAAATCTAAAAGCAAACCCTATGTGCATAGTCCTCCACCCTGGTCTGAAGTCCCCACACTTCAAACTTGATATTCACCAGTTTGTAGGAACACATCATTGGGCCCCCCTCTTGTTTCCACCCCTCTTTCAATGGTCCCCTATTCGTCTTCTTGGACTTGAAAAACTTTGGATCCTCAAATTCCTTGTAGTGTTTGGGTGGGACTTCATCATACGCGATGTCAACTTCCTCCACAATCCTCATCTCCAACTCTTCCGGAGTCAGTTGCAAGCACTGGAAAAAACCAAACAAAAAAATGAGTATTCAAAGGGTGTAAATAAATTGAAAGCACTTACATTGTCCGATGTCCCTGCATTGTCCTCATACCTGGTCCTGATAAATATACTGAATTTTGGTAGGAAAGAGCAAGTGTACTCAGTCCTAAATACATAAACAAACATTAGTCTTTTAGAATTTGTACAAAAGGACAAAGCATCTTAAAAAGTCTCTTACTCTGTGTAGGGATAGTAATTCCATGCTTTCTCCGTAATGTAGAAAACCCTTGGAGTCACGGCTTGGAGCCAGTAGGGTAGTCGACTAGAACAAGACAAACAAGACTATTATTAGAGAATCGTTAAGGTCTAGTAGATTGTACCTGGACAAATGTATCTTCTTCTCCGTATACTGTCCATCCCCGTGGTCCTTGTCATTGTGGGGACAATTGTGAACGACTTCCACTCCATCCCCTGCCTCAGACTGCTCGTGACTGTGTTTGGCAATCATGTACAACTGCCCTATTTTGTACTGGTACAAACAAACAAACAAACAACGGTATTAATTAGACCCTTCTTCTTTCAACTAAAAGCTTTAAATTACCTCTTCCGTAGAAATGGGCATCGGGATCCTGTACTCCTTCACCAACATCGTCTTCTTTGCCTTTATTCTTTGATGATTTACTACACACAGGGGGACCAACCTCAGTCCTACTGCACGCCCTACGACGAAGGAGAATGAGGACTGCATGATGTTATCATAGAGGATGAATAATAATTAGCAGAGACAGAGACTTACCAAAAATTAAGGATAAGAAGAAGTGATTATGACTGATGATGAAGCCCAGACGACAAATCCTCTTCTTCCGAGTGAAAACGAGCAGCTGTGCGTGTCTCATTTGGTTCAGCCGGGGGGGTGGGTCCCTCATTGACGTCAATCAATGAGGGAGATTTTCTTGCACCCTTCTTGCCTTTCTCTAAGTCACATGACATGACACATGAGATAAGATACTTTGATAAGGTCGAGAGATTCTTTAGAGTGTCGTTTATGAACGGTCCCTCATGTAGAAGAAGAGAGAAAGTGAAAGTGCGTCTCATTTTGTCTACCTACACTTTCACTCTAAACACTTTTCCCAGGACCTGACCTAAATTCCTAGGTATACCTATATTCCTCCCGACCCTGACTCATCTTCATCTATCTGCCTCCTAATCAATTGTAATGGATTCAAAAGATGCCATTACTCAACATGCATTTTTGACCTTACACAACTTAACTTGCAATTAGACAATTATCTTAAAGAGCGTTTAATTTAATAATGAGTCTTATGCCTTATTATTATTATTAGATTAGATGCAGGCACACGATCTATCACACGCTTTTTTTGCTTGCTTTTGTTTGCTTCATTATCATCATTATTGTAATTGCTAATAATGTGTAAACGTTGAGCGTGATGGGGTAAGATGAGAACCTCTAATTTTATTAAGAGTTTTAATTTTCTTTCTTCATTTTCATGCTCTCCTCTTAAAAAGTAGATAAGTTTGCTTGTTGCACTTGTGAAACAATTTGTCCATATAATTCTCTGATTCTGACCTATGAACCGGTTATTCCTTTTTTGGTTGTCCTTATGCTAACTCTATCTGAGAGTGTAATTATATGGTAATTGTCCAAATTAGTGATGGTAGTATAGTAATTAAAATAAATGATGAATTCCTCATCAATCTTGCATGGTTTTATGTTTATGTCCGCCGAGGCCATAAGACGAAGAAAACTGTCATGAAGTGACACACATGACCCAATGCAATTGAAATTGAGACAAAAGTAGACTTTTATAAAACTTAAATATTTGCACACCTAACAAACAAACAAACAAACCTAGGTTCTCCATTATTGATTAAGATAATTTGTATTTATTTTAAGTCCTTTAAACAGGAGCACAACATGCAAAAGGATTTGGGATTTAAGTAATCGAATCCGTGTCACTGTCACTATTTTTAAAGTGCTATAATTCATTTTTTTCTAGATTCTAATTTATTGATTAGGCAGTGAAGGAGTCAATGAAGATTGATTAACATCAGTAAAAATAGAACAACCAAGTCGGCCCCTTTTTATTTCTAAACGCTTATTTTATTTCTTTAGTTTTAGCAGCACAAGTCTTCGCAATTAATTACTACTGCTGCTTCTATGTTCAGAAAGGAAATGGATTGGCAGTTCATTCATTCATTATGCAATTATTTTCATTTTCACTATGCCTTTGCCTTTTTAAAAAAAAATTAGAATGCAGCACAATTTTAATTTTGGTTAACAAGCTTTAATTATTGTAAGCATGCAGTTTGTAGTAGGGAATGAATAATGATGAAAAGTATACAAAGTATTCAAT
>JAQIWU010002469.1:0-12112 GCA_034696445.1 Isotomiella minor
TGTGAATTCTTTCCGCGTTTTTGATGTGCACCAATACGAGTAGTTGTACTCATCCTTTCCTCACTTAATTCAAAGCGGGGATCTAATTCCTAGAGCGTATGGGATTCTTTCGGTCTGTGTCCCAAATAGAGCAGAATCCTTGGGCTTCATCAGAACTTGGGGCGACTGCTCCAATTTAACTTAGCTAAATGCATCAGCTTTTCAATGAGCCCCAGGCACAGCTCAATCCAAAAGATGAGGAGGAAGAAGATGGTTCCCATGCTGGAAATCTGTAGTGAGTGGTTCAGGTTTTCCTTTTGCCAGGCCGTTTTCTTCCGGTGGGACTCGCATATTGTTTTTCACATCACACTGATACGGGACAGGGCTAGTATGGAGGACTCTAAATGCCGCAACCTTAAATTTGGGTAGAAAAAGACGATTTCCGCCCATATCCTTGTTGCCGTACCATGGAATGGAAGGGTATTTGGTCTTGAAGTATTTCAACTGCAATTCCCGTTTCTCATCTGAAAATGCTTCGTACGCCCAAGCCGTTCTTTCATATTTTAGCAGCTCAGTCTCTGCAAATTCCCTGTCCTGCATGGCTGTAAAAATCTGCCCTTTATAGCCTCCATTGCTATTGAGGTTGTGAGTTCCCAAGTGGATCACTGTGTACCTTGGAAGCGGCCGAGCCTTTTTGAAGTGGTTTGACAAACTCCAAAGCAGCAAGAGCTCATGTTTTCCAGCTTGTCACAGTTCCGTGGACACCAGGAACCAAAATCCAGAGCTAATCCTGAACGCATGTTTCGTACTCAGGAGTGTCGGGGGAGCCGGGCAATCTTGAAGCAGCGAGCAACATCTCTCCTCCCTAAAACGCCTGAGATATACCAAAGCACATAGAGGAGTATCATTGAAAAGAACGCCGATCCCAGCGATAGCCACAGCTCCCATTCGAAAGGTTTAGCATACCTATGGAAATCCAAGCGACTTTACACTGAATCACAAGACAAGTACTTGTACCCAGATACTCCAAGAAGGACCCTTGTTTGATCTGCGTCCACCGAGGAAAAGGTTAAAAGATCGGAATACCCTACTTCCTGCCAAACCGTGAATTGAAGGACGAAGCTTCCGCTGTAGATTGTGCCGTTCTCCCTCCTCACGAGGTGGAGCAATCAATCGTTTAACCACCGTTCGTATACATAGTCCTCGCTATGCGACGCCCTGTTCAAACGATTGTGGTCGGAACGAAAGCAACATGGGATCCCCTTGTTGAAAGGGTGGGTAGCCGAAATCGTAGGAACGGGGTCTCCACCCGGTTTGAGCGGTATTGGAACGTGGTGTCCGCGGTTAACGGTAGCATTGTGATGTCTGTAGCGGCTTTCCTCGGTTTCAACATACGCGAAATGGGGAGCCAGCTGTTAGGGAGATGGGTGGATGTTCCTTTCGACACAAAACACGAGAACTCTGACCTCGAGTTTAGCTTGCTTGGCCTTCATTTCAGAAAAACTTGAGTCCAGGTTTTAATTTCTTCATCGATAATGCTTAGGGTGTTTGTACTTCTGTCATCACAATATCCTATGTCAGCACAATGTTGAATCGATCTTTTTGGAACAATTTCTTGCTTTGAGTGCAGAAGAAAAAGTCAAATTGGATTTGGCAGGTGGATGGAGTAATGCCCAAGTGAATTTAATTAATTGCTTTGTTGGTCTTTTATTATTACAGTTTGCGGAAATGGTGAGGCATAAAGCCGCCATCCTTACATGAAGGAATAATTTTTTGTGACGTTCAGTCTTTCAGAGAGACCAGTAACATCGATTCACGGTATTTAATTTTATTAGAAACCTTTAATCAATATGCCAATAAAGTATTTAATTAGTTCAGAAGCGGGACTTGTGTAAGATTGTTGTAACACCATAACACGGTAGTCTCTCTTATTTGATATAGAACATTTCAACTTTGCTCGGCACGCATGTGCAAACTGTATGAAGAAATAATTGAATCAAAGTTCAACCCGTTGTCAATTCATCTGCTAACACGATTAGGTGGAAATATTTTAACCCCTTTCTTTGATGGATACAGTGAATGTTTATGGAAAAAACAATACGTAATGGCTAGCTGCACTTTATGGCTAAGACATTCTGGACTTCCGGTTGTCTGGCCAAGTCTTCGGGGCCGGGGTCACCTTGGGGAAATCTCAAGCTCCACTATTGAATTTGGAAACCAGCAAAGAAATGTTGATTCATCCTCCCAAATAACAAGTAAATAAGTCCAATCGATTCTTAAGTTGTCGGATTCTGAACTCGGCCACCCTTCCATATAAATATGTCGGACATAAGTTCTGGATCATAGACAGGATTAATCGCGAAGGTCTCAGTCATCAATGTACTGTCTCCGAGGAATTGTAGAGAGTAGTGATTGTAAGTTGTCCCATTTCTGAACAACTTCATCCCCAAATTATACTGAAGGACGGTTTACTGAAGCATAAAAATGTAATAGTGAGACAAATGGACTAATACTGGGAAACTGTTAAATTTTTATGAGCCAATTCACTCCACAATCCGTCGACTTGGTTAACGTGGGCTAGTCAATGTTCACGTTCACGTTTCTCCTTTAATGTTGACAATCAAATAATTTACATGTTCTTAGAAAGTAGTAATATCTATTTACAATCGGCGTAGAAACATACAAACAAACATGACTTCTTTGTACAACCTAGAATTGCAGTCCGTTAATATAAATGATAATAGTGTGGATGTAATATCAGGGCACTACTTTCCTCATCTCCTCCACCATTTTTGCTAGCCGGTCCAGCTTCTTATGAATTGATGTAAACTGGGCATCCTGGTTTACCAATACCGCTGCGGCCACCGGGTTTACGGTTCCATCGTGATACCCCTTCGTTGTTAGACGGTCCACAACGGTTGTGTACATTTGGTTACCTTCCGTGCCATCATTTCCTGATTCTTGGATGTGAGGCCACATAGATAATTTGAAGAATAAAGACAGACGGTCCTCTCTTTTTGTTTCTTCCTTATTATGGTCCTCTACAAGCTTAACGAGTGCACAAATTATGATCAGGGCCAATACAAGAATGATTGTCCCTTCTCTGTGTATAGTGGAAATTAACGTTATTTATATAGAAAGAAAGTATTATTTATGTACGAGATTATATACCTACGTCGCCGTGCCTCGCTAGACGAGCTGTCCCGTTGGCTTTCCAGGTCCATCTGTGCTGGAGCAGCGGAAGATGGTATTTATCATTAACCTTGGTTACACAATTGAAAATAATGTAAAACGTCGTATTCAAAAACGAAAGTGTGTAAATATATGAAAACTGCTGAGTTATTACCGTCTTCCTACTTTTGGTACTTTTGCTTGCTATACCTACTCGGGGAACACAGGAGATCAGTGAGTCTACGAATCGATCGATAAACGCACGTTCTATTTGATATCAGGAATACGAAAGCAACATGCGAGAGTTTTCCGAGTTTTTGGTCTTCAGCACTAGGAAGTTGTAGTCAACAACATCATTCGTTAGCAGCGAACGAAAGTTTGTATGGTTCTTTCAGTTTGCTTAACTCTGACATGTAGGGTAGCATGCGGAATAAACTTTTAACATAATTGACGCTGTTTTATTTAGATGTTTTATGGCACATTTCTTCTTCCTTAGCAGAAATTTCCATTGTAAATGAGTCTTCATTGTAAATGAGTCTTAGAGGAATACGGAGAAAGAAGTAGGGATGCTGCACTTCCTTTCTCCCCAGGCCTACCACCCCACGATATGTTTCCGTAACTCCAGAATCTGCAGAAAATGTACTCTTGTCAGCACTTACGATTGCGTGCAACTTTTGACGTTTCCAATTGTAAGGTTCATGGAACATGAATGCTTTGTTCAGCTACTCCCAATTACGCCAGTTTCACTTCGTCATTGCCGTCGCCCGTTTGCGTCATTCCGACGATAAATGAATGATAAATAAGGCTTTAAAAAGCAAACTTGGCTCGATACAAAAAGCCTTAAAACAAGATTGTGTTAGCTTTCACCTGGCTATGGCCGCCTCAGCAGTACGGAAAAACATGTCGTAAGTGAAAAAGCAATAATTGTAACACTCACATATTGTACCTGTTCCCACAAATGCACGCTTTCTTTAACCTTATCTTTCAGATATTAAATTGTTATATTATTAAACGCTGCATTTTTCAATTTGAAATTTAAAGATACGGAAAGGAATATAAAGTCGGCGGCCCTAGCGAGGTGAAAGCTAACACAACTCTTGTTTTAAGGCTTTTAATCGAGCCAAGTTTGCTTTTTAAAGCCTTATTTATTTTTAAGTTTTTAATTGACAAAACAATTTCTTCATCACAACTATTTCAGTAACCTAGCAACTACCATCATATGCACCAGTAACTTCAAATGGCTGTATCTTCCACAGTTTTAAAGCTATTTGAATTATTTGTTCACCATAATTCCTCATTTGAATAGACCAAAATATTTAGAAATAGCTAACGCAGATTTTGTCATTAGAAAGTGCCAAAATGGCAAAAATTTGCATTTAGAAGCCATTTTGTATATGCAGGAGCCAGTTTCATGCTTTATGATACTGAAAAGGCACAACTAGAGCACCATTCTCAGTTTTTTTGGTTCTTTAAGTTTTTTGATATCTCAAGCGGTTTTCGAGTTATGACCGGAAGACCGTTTTGGGGGTCCAGTGGAATCGAATCTTGGCGACTTGTCGTGCCGTTGTTAGGCAACGGATTTAATTCAATTTTTATAAATTTCATAGTTACATACACGTAACTAATTAACCTCGCCAAGAAAAAACTTATAATCAGAACACAAGCAAAAAACGTAACAACTGCCACCCACCTTATCCAAGCTACTCAAGCCAAATCAAACATAGTGATACAGAAAATGAAAACCCAATAAGCCACCACAGGATTTCGCACATTTCAAAGATTATATCACACATGCATGCAAACCATAAAACAAAGGAGAAACAATATTGTACTCGTCTGCATGCTTTTTTGCGCTTATCAATGCAATACTACTAATAATAACTGCGCTGGCTTGTGCATCCATTCACTTATTTTTAACTTCCACAATAACATTCCCGTATCCGTTTAGAAGAGGTTCCGTTATAGGCCGACATGTCACAAAAAATATCCAAATATCCCAGATATTGATTGTAAATTTAAGTGAACGAATCAATTACCCTAGATCGGGGCATAGTAATTGGTTCCCCGTGTGCCACTGTAAACAAAAAGTCTCAATTTCCCCTTAAATTGGCTTCATCACAAACAATATGCAAAAGAACTCGTCATTTAAAATGCGTCATGAAGCCTTGCATGGCCATACATGCGTAAGAATTAAAAATTAATGAAACACAAGCACGAATGAACAGTGTCACCATGGGAATCCTTTTTTGCGCAGGAGGAAAAAGGTTGAGAAAAGTAAAAGTATTCCTACGCACCACATAAATTTATGAAATCACTCACTCAAACATGTGGGGCAGGTTTTTCATTAAATGTTAATGAGGGAGAGGAGAGAAGGAAGAAATCTGTGTGTGCGAAAAATATGCCATCCCATCTAACAATTTCGTACTTATCTAACTTTAACTTTTTCTTTCTTTCTTTCAGAAATATAAAACTCTTGTGACAATTTATGAGTGTGGATACCTCCTTTCCCTATTCGCACTTGTTACCTCGCTAATAATCTTTTGCTCATTCCGGTGAGTCTTGTCTTTCTTTCTGCTGTCTTGGCTAAATACTTTTTCCTTGAATCCTCGTCTCTCATCTTATTGCCCACCTTTTCAAAAGTTAGAAAGTTGAGAATCCTTTCAAAAACAAAAAAACATTGTGTCTCTCAATCATTCAGTAGTATACCCCATTCTTCTTCTGCTGATGATGACGACGGTGAAAAATGGATTCGGAGAAGAAACAAAAGAACCTTTTAAAAACTTTTTTTAAGGACTAATTTTTTCCTTTCTTTTTTCCTTTTCTACAGATCGCTACAATGTACCAGAGTCCGTATACACAAGCATCTCTTTTTTTCTTTCATCATTCACAACAGCTTTTGGCTCATTTGGTACAGATTTGTGGTGAATGAGGAGACTCCTGTAAATGAGCTGAATCAGGTTCGGATTTATGTCTCTTTTTTCTTTTTTTCAGTTTCCCTTTCCATGTCAGAGAAAAATGTGTGTAATCGTATTCATTTGGAGTGTTTTTCACTTTTGCTCAAAGGCATTTGCCTTTTTATTTCATTCATTGCGTAAATCTGCGAAAGTGGGATTTCAAATTCTCATGTTTTCCACCCTAATTTATTACAGAGCAGGTGCACTCCTTAGTGTAGTAATAATAATAACCAACTATACAGCCAGTTTATTTTGGCTACAATGTCTGAAACCTGAACTTTATTTCCTTTCCTTCCGCAGGTGGGATGTGCCATACTCCACCTCCTTGTCCAATATTTCCTGGTGGCCAACTACTTTTGGATGTTTTGCGAAGGGTTCTTTCTCCACACGATAATCGTCTGGGCTTTCTCCAGAAAGGAAGGACTTTTGCTCAGATGCTTCTACGTTTTTGCTTGGGTGGGACCCTCCTTCCTCATAGCCCTCTACGCCATATGTAGAGCCATGGATCCAGAGCACACACAACAAAAAGAGTGAGACGGAATGATCCTTTCAATCTCCTTGGCGTCAAACAATGCATAAATGAATGAGGGAACTTTTCCCCTTTGTATTCATGACATGAAAGGGATTATATTTAATGACAAGTACCCCGTAACAATTAGTACACAGTCACTCACAAACCAAGTATTTATACAAACTACGACGACGACAAAGAATCAAAGAAAGAATGCGAGTGTGAGATGATGCAAAAAGCTATTGAGTTAAACGATGTGAAAAGTTAGGGTTGAAAGGCGAGAAAGTGTTGTCAAGCCAACCGTGAAGAAAGTTTTCATTTCAACAGGAAAGGCTCTGCTTTGTACAATTGTGCTCTTACAAAAAGAATAGGAAACAATAAACACACAAACCATAAGCTCTTTGAGCCACTGTGTAATATTAAGTTGGTAACCTTTTATCCTTGAAACAAAAGAGAAAGTCGGAAGAGTTTATATAAAAAGTTAATGGAAAGGCAAGCTGTGTAAAAGGGTAATAAATATTTAGAAAGTTATTCCACACTTGCATTAATTTAATACTTACTTAAAGCAAAAAGGAGCATCAGTATCACACTGCTAATTAGCAACTTAACCAAACTTTGTATTTATTATTCACAGTTGCTGGATCCACGAGTCAAAGTGGACATTAATCCTCTCCATTCCGGTTTGTATCTGCTTGATACTCAGCCTCCTCTTCCTTCTCAACATACTCAGAGTCCTCCTCATAAAAATCAACACCACACGGCAATTAAGCACACCATCTGCTGCCAGACGGGAATCAACGATGACGGAAACGTCAGAGTCACTGAGAAAGGTAACAACGTCAATGCATCAAATTATGCAAATTATGGTGGTGAAAGAGGGGCGTGGGGTCAATCGAGACGCCTCTGAGAAACCCGTATTCTTGAGCCTAATCATCACAAAACAGCAGTAAAAAGTGTAGTAAATCTTTTTTCAATAGGACAGCTTACTTATGCAATGCAAAAACCACACTTGAGTGGTTTTGCTTTCACTCTTGCTTTTGTGTCAGCAGTTGAAAAATGTCTCGCTTTCCCTTCATACACTTTGATTTAGTTTGCATAGAAAACGCATCATCAGCAGCGGACCATGCTCTGAGAACTATGTATCTTGTGATCGACAGTGTTGAACCACTTCTTCTATTTCCTTCTTTCCTTCCTTCAGAGTCTATTTCCTTGAGGAAGAATTTGACACGTCACGACGCGACGATAAAAAATACGGGTTGAATAGAAAATCGATTTTTCTCATAGATTTTTTCTATTAATGTGTGTTTCAGGCGGCTAGAACATTAATCCTCATCCCTTTGTTGGGTGTCCATTACTTCATTATACCCCTTCGACCGTAAGTAATATGATGCCATTTCAGATAATATTTTTATATTAGGTCTATTAAAGACACAAGAGCATGAATCTTCAGTAGCCAGCAAATCACTTTCTCTCTCTTCTCTTAATAATATATTCTCATTCATCTCCTTCCCTCCCTCCTCTAACTCTTTTCTATAATGCTTTCTTGTGAAGTCAACTCTTGTTTGTTGCAATATTATGACTTCCTTTTGGTCTACTTTACTTTGCAGGGATCCCGAATCAGAATGGGCGTTCTGGTATGATTTAATTTCCGCAATATTCTCGTCTCTCCAGGTAAACTTGTTCATCCATCTCGCATGCCTAATATTTCCTTCGTTCTAGACTTTCTCCGATCTCACTCCAATTTAGAGAGCTATGCTCTTTCACTGTAGACTTCGTTCCAAAATTTCCATGCATTTAAATAATTCCTACATTTCATTTAAGAAACTAGAGCTCCATTCATTCTCTGAATGAATGAGTTGAGCTCTTCAAAAAAAACAATCACTTCGGATTCTTTCTCTCTTACAACTGCTCCCAATTTGTTTTTTTTGGGTTGAGGAACTGGGAAAAGTGAACATGGGAGCTGGTTTATGTTCTCCCTGGTCTATACAAAGTAATACTAATACTAATAATTCTTTTTTTTTCTTTTTTTATTGCATTATTTACCAACCAAACTAAACTTCTTGTGGATCTCCCATTTCTGCCATTGCAAATCAAATTGGATTTCCTAAAACCACCAAACTTACATCATCCGCTCGCTGCTTCAGGGTCTGGCCGTGTCGTTGCTCTTTTGTTTCTGTAATGGAGAAGTGGTGGCCGCAATAAGAAGGAAAATTTCAAGAAATAGAAAAGTAAACCGAGATTTCTCGTCGTATGGAAGGACAACATCCTCGGTAACCACATTTTCTTATTCGTTTCAGCTTTCTCTTTGTAAATAAAAACCTACGTCCGAACTTGAATTTCCTCCAATTGGTGAAAGGAAGGCGAATGTTGCAACAGAAAAGAAGAGGAGTTGTACAATAAAATGCTGTGGATCCTGTAATAGCTCCAGGGTTTAAAAACTCAGAGCCAAATGGGGAACAATTTGACAGTAAAGCTTGACAGCCTAATAATAAGGAAGAAGATAGATCCAAATCCAAGAAGGCATTATTTTTACTTTGGGCTTTATTGGCGAAGTAGTAGTGTTATTATTATTGAGCCTTTCAGATTTACTTTATGACAAATTCAGTTTGCTTTTCTTAATGGGTTACAAAAACAAGAACAAAAAGTGACTACATACTTTCCGACTTCTGACCATCCATCGAATCCTCACATCCGTCGACAAAGGCAGCATAGTTTATCAACTTTTTTTCTCAACTGTTTTACTCAATTTTGTATGTCAGTGGCAACTTTTTTATCATCATTTCTCATCCCACGATTTTTGTCTCTTTTCTCTCGATCTGATATTGGAAAGGGGGATGGCATTGAAATTTTTTTTTTATTGTGTGGGATGGGACTTCTCTGTCTGTTGTACTTGGCTTGATTTGTGGTGGTGAGTGAGGAGAGAAAGAAAAGTGAAGTGACCGATTTTCTGTTCGTGATGATACAACACAACTTCTGCTACATCCTGTCCTCTCCTTCCTCCTTTCACCAGAGAAAAAGAAAAGGAAGAGAGAAAGTCTTTATGAAAGAAAAAGATTTGTGTAAAGCTTTCCAACTCGAATATAACCTTACTTTACTTTACTTAGAGACAGCTCACCACACAACAGAACCTAACAAACCAACAAAGTTTCCTTCGTCATGTCATGAGACAAGAGAGTGGGTTTAAAAGTCATAAAACGCAGGCAGAGAACAACTGTTCTGGTCATGTGGCTAACCAACCAACTTAGATAAGTCATGCAATGCCAGATAGGTCATATTATCCTTCGTGTCGGGAGGTGAGCGTTTATACAATGTATTTCCCTTTTGTTTCATTTCATGGATTAACGTTATTGTTTTCTTCTTCCATCTCCCGTGAAATGGCATGACATTGCATAGTGTGACATGGTCATATTACACAAGTCCAAAAATCCATACCAGAAAACTTTTCTTTTACATTTAGTTTCACTTTACTTTCCTTTCTGCTATGCACTTTTAGCCCAGAACAACTTTCTTCTTTCAAAAACAAACAGACTCATTGACTGTACACCCGGTCTTCCATCATCAAACCAACCGTTTTGGCCTCAACTATAACTAAACTGTTGTTGGTAACGGAAGCTGGGTTGGGGTAGGAACATTAACATCTGTCACCAAAACCAGTGAACGTTAATCTCTTAGGATTGACGTAACTGACCCACCTTTCTCTGGTCTTTCTTTATGTCCATTCGATGCTCTGCATTTGACAATCGTTAAATCTATCGCCTTCAAGGCAGATTGTTTTTCCTCCAAGAATGACAAATGGCGTTCTACTTGTTTTTGTGGCTATCGCAAAAGTTTCCTTCCTGTGGCCTGGATGACACAAACTAAAAATAAAAATATTTTTGTTTTTTTCTTCTTTCAGGCAAAAGTATTGAAGCGACAGACACCCGCATCACCAACTTCCACCGCCGTCGTAGAAGCTCATGTGTGAAAAATGTGTGATCATTAATTAAGACCGTTAGCCCTAAAAGTTTGTATCTCATGAATATATTTTATTCTAACCGTTATTTTATTATTTACTACACATCAAATGAAATTAAACGACTCAATAAATAGATTATGTAAAACCTGGAACTCAGCCATCAATATGCCTCTATGCTGCGGGCTTTCCCATGATGAAAATTACGAAACAAGGAACAGGTCTACAAGATTTCAGGTCGGAATGATATCAAGATGGGTGGTGGTGGTGGGTGCGAAAATTAGGGCATGAAATAGTTTCAATAAATACAAGAATAAAGTAGTCAAAAAAGTCATCTAGGAAAGTATGACGCTTATGATTTATAATTGCTCAACTGGTCCTTCTTGAGTGCATGTTTGTCTGCAGGAAGCAAGTGTGAAATGAAAAATGAAATAGAAGCCAAAAGCAAAAAAAACAGAGAAGCAGGAGGGCATCCTGTACGAAATTCCATTACGGTTTTGATTTGGTATCTGCCAGAAAAAAATGGTCTTGTCTCATCACGTTAACGTTGTACATTTTTATACGCAGAGGTGCCAAAGCTTTGATCAAAAAGCTTATTTTTCATCTGAATGCACCACAAACAGTTCAGCAGGCTGCCATCAGACCAGAAGGTAATAATATAACATGTCAAAAAGAAAAAGTTTGGATTAATTTCAAGAGTGTCTCAAAACTATCACGGTTTTTCAGATGTAAGTGAAACGGAGAAGGCAAAGTTTGCTATTTTGGACGGACAGGGACATTATTATTGAGACAGCCAACAGACATTCATGAGAGAGGAAATACTTTTTGCATAGTTTCAGAGCAAAAGTAAAACGGAGAACGTATGAACAACTATCTAAATCATGGTATAGCTTTGACATATTATCGACATTCATTATACGGCTTCTTGGAAGGCTCGGATCTTGGATACCTTTACAGGTTTTCGCCTGAGAGAAAAAGTTTTCGCAGAGGAACGTCAAAAATAATGAAGAAAAACAATGTTTTAAAAACATCGATGAGAAAGCAAAATAAAGCTCCTCCGTCATCATTCATTGAGATTTTCCTACTACCTATAGATATACTTTTAGTGCAGAATAATTTTGTTTTCTTTCTAAAAAATACGTCAAAACCAGACTCAACGGAAACAGAAGCCACAAAATAAACTTACCACCTATAAACGTATGAAGTTATGGCTATTATAGTTAAGGACGAAGCTGTGAGAAAAACCCCCTAGAAAAAGTTTTTGTTTTTGATAAGCAATGGTGCAATAGGCAACTTATCAGAGGAAGAAGTTGAACCGTACGAGATTCCATTTGAAACACGAGTCAAAGTGAGACGGCATCAACCTACTTCAATTCGGAAGACACTCATTAACTGACAACCGAGAGGTTGACATTAGACACAAACTTGTCCCAAAAGACCAGCAAAAAGAGTACAACACAATAGCAACAAAAATAAGGCTTTAAAAAGCAAACTTGGCTCGATTAAAAGCCTTAAAACAAGAGTTGTGTTAGCTTTCACCTGGCT
>JAQIWU010002470.1:0-12111 GCA_034696445.1 Isotomiella minor
TTATTTATAAATAAATATCTACACATATTATCGTGTTTATAAACACAATAATATAGTGGCTTTTACATAAACACATTCAACTTGACATTCCAAATCCTTGGGGTTTCACTATAACCCAAGAATAAATAAAAAAGGAGCAAGGATAAAAAGCTGTTCAAGGAACGGTTATCTGAGAAAGGGTGAAACTTTCTCCTGTCCATCCAGTGGTCTAACCTTTGCATCGAGAAAAAAAACCGTGGGTCGAAAGGGTGAAAAAGAAGTGAAATGAAAGCATGAAGAAGACTGCTTAATGATGACATTTTATTCTACCAAAAACGAGGACAAAAGAGTAAGCAAAAAGTTGTGAGCAAATTAATTGCTTAAGTAGATTGAGTGTTACAGAAGCACGTATTTCTAATGGCATGGCATGAATGGAAGAAAGGAACCCATGAGGCAACCTTCCAACTCCATTCCAATGAAGTAAAATTAATGAAGAAACTCTACAAGCTTGGAACAAACTTACCTCACGACAGAGGTGAAAGAAGTTATCACCACAATGGCCAATAGTTGATGGATCAAATACGTCCAACGCATTTTTCCTGGCAGTTTCCACGAAATCGTCTGGTCCTTGAAGCTTTGGGATTACGTATAGCGCCATTAACGGGAAATCAGCTACAAACATTTTTAATTGGTCTTTTAAATTGGGCTTTTGCACATTTTGTACAAAACGAGGTTTTCATTTGCTGCAACCTTATTTTTACTCGTATGAGTCACTCTTAACTCTCTTTTCAAGGATGCTCTTGGCTGAAGGCGTCCTACCGACCGACAAGAAATTGGACACGCTTCTTTCCTTCAGTCATAATCGTTTCGACTGATGCTAAAGTGCTTAGGTAAGCAGTAAGTTCATGGGTAGTCAGAATGTAATTACAGTTATTTCTCCCTTGATATTTTTAAATGCGAACTACGTGCCCTGAATGGTTGAGTTACCAGAGTCGGCCCTGTGCACCAGAGGGGAGAAAGAAAGGAATTGCAATATTTCAATCCCAAATCATGCCCATTTATGCCTTAAATAAAATAGTTTACCATTCAAAATCTCGTTTCTGGTTGTGTTACAATAATTGCACATGTTAAGGTAGGGGGGTTGTTTGCTTGGATTAGTGCTGGTGGAAGGGTTTCCCGACTTTCTCCATGCATCTTTTTGTTGCATGTTTTCATCATCAAATTGGGAAAGAATAGCATAACTTTGGTGAATCCAGTGCTCCAGACAATGCTCATGAGATCACGAGTGATTTGGTAAGAAAGAACAAAAGCAAATGATGGAAATAATGCTTCGTAATGCTGGGCAGGGACTATCAATATATTATGCTGACAGTGAATTATTGACTTCCATTTGAATTGATGTGCCCTCAATCGCCTTCAAATATCAAAAAGAACAGAATGGAGAATCGTTTATCTAAGTAAAAGGAGCAAGTAACCAAAAGCAATTTTTGAAACTATTTTTCAAGAAATGTTTGAAAGTTTCCATTTATGTATTTCATTCCGATAAACGCATCGTCGAGGTATCGTTTTGATATGAAAACTTCCCCCGTATTCGACACAATAGTGAAGGAAGAGCTCAAAAACAAGTAGCGTTGTCAGCCTTGTTCTTGGAGTCCTGTCACTGCCATGCATTTTTATTTATGGTATCCCCAAGAGCAGCCGAAAAGAACAATTTCGTTTCCCATTGTTCTCGTCACTTTCTCTGATCCCACATCATTTCAAATTTCCATACTCTCAACCACATCCAGCAACAACAACAAAACAACACTACATCATCCTCCAAATCCAGCCAACCAAACAATGAGTAATGATGCTTTGTCGCAAAACACGTTCTACACTGCAGTACAACTCTATGTTGTGGTTATTTCTGTAGGGAATGAGCTTACAGCAGAGATAAGCATGGATGCTGATGAGGCAGAAGCAGCGCTTTACCTCCTTGGACTTATCTTCTTTAGAAGACGTGGGGAGGGGAGAGGGGGGACCCCAGCAGAAGTGTATAATGTTATCATGGATGAAAGATCAATCCTGTTGCACATTGTCTGTCTAAGCCGTAGTAGTTAGAAAGAAAGCCACTTGTCAAGAGAAACGAGTCGAGGAGTAAAGAATATGGACATTAACGTAAAGCAAAGCAGGTCATCATTTTACGATGGGATGAATAGTGCGTCGTTTGTGCTTGCTTTCACGTAGAAAGATAGTGGATTGGTATGTTGCCAAATGAAAAATGAATGCTTAGGGCAGTGAGGAAGACGAAAGAAGGCAAGCAAGACAGCAAAGCGACCTTCACCCAGTTCAAAGGGCCTTATAGGCCTGGACTGCCGTTTATTTCAAGTGTCCAGTCCCATAGCAGAGGGATTCTTTTCGTTCAGGAAACATCTAAATCTAGCTATCATCATCCTCAGTATAAAGAGGAATCTTATTTCCTTTTCTTCTGAAAGAATGTTGCGTTACTTTTAATGGACACAGAAGAAATTGAAGATGCCACGTAAATGTAGCAGAACTGAAAGTAAAAGGCAGGAGGAGTTAAAGGCTCCTGCCCATTGTGACTAGAGTGCCAAAACTAAACTAACGAAACGAAACGAAATCTTTAGCTTTCTTCTTTAAGGTTTCAACGCCGTTACGCCAAATACCTACGTTACACAGTTATGGTATGCGTCCAAAATGGTATACGACTTCCTTTCTTCGTTTGCCTTAGTCAGAGGGAATGGTGGACCCAAAGGTTATGCAGAGTGAGACATGTGATGAAGCTCACTCTTACACGAAACACGAAAGTATTAGATATAGAAACATCCTTTGCATGGCAGGGGAAACACCGAGGAACGAAATACCATCTAACTAAAGTTGTCTCTGACGATGGTCCATAACCATTACCATCGCGCTGGTCCTTCAGATACTACCAGTCCTTTGACTTTTAAGTGAAGTGCAAAGACACGTAATTTCTTACAAATGCCTATGTAGTCAAGTCGATGTGCTCATCACCTACCACTCACATTAACCTCACTTCCTCCTGGTATGACTCTCACGTCATCACAGGCCGGCCCAGTTTTGCTCTATTCAATCTTCCCCATTATCATTGAGCTTGCAAGAAAGGCGCAGCACGTACCACGGTATTCATCACAATCGCAAGATGACATTGCTTCCTGGAATGTGCTCTTTGATAAAGGATAAGGGCCATTTGCTGGGACATAAGGTCGTAAATTTGACGGACTGCCCGAGGGAGACTCTAAAACGATTTACCTTCTCACACTGTCATCTCTTTTTTTTGGTGCTGGCAAAACTCAAGAGGCAAAGCGATAAAAAATACATGTATTAACTTGAAATATTAAATGAATACATAGTCGGCGTTCATATCCACATCGAGATCGCGCAGGTCATCCTAAAGTGCAACCGAGGGTTGGTGTGATAGGAAACCATTCAAGTCATTCTTGCGCCGTGCCTTCGCGTAGCTAGGCCGGAAGTGTTAGTCACGTAAAAAGGCTATTTATGTTTAGTTACAAAGTTTTGCGAAGTTTTAGGTGGAAGAAGTGAAGCATTAATGTTTGGTCGTTTTGATGAGTTTGTAACAAAGGATGGATACAGCAGGAAAATGTGGGCCGTACACAGAAAGCTTGATGAAGGTGTCAGTCTCGTCAGACCAATCAATTCAAAAGAACAGAACAGAGGCTTTAAATGTTGCTCAAGATGAGAGGACCTAAATCACTGACCATTACCCTATCATTTGTACATCCCAATGGGACCAACTTGTCTTGCGTTTTGCGGCCCCTCCTTCTTAAATACAAGGATGACTTAAATAAGCACCACTTCAAACTGACTTTATCCTGGCTACTACACGGCACTTTCAAGCTTTCTTTCTTGTTGCTCCTATCTTGAGAAAAGTGGAAAGTTACCTACTCTAGTTGGCATTAACTTCTGTACTCGTAGCGATCCCTTCAAGTTTTTATGTACTTCGACTTACTTGAGTTGCATGGAGAAAGCAAATTGGTCAAAGCAAGACAGGAGAGCAACAGATAAAGAGGGAAGACTACCGATGTACTTAAACCAGGTTAATAATTGGACCATATGGATCCATCCCTAATAAGACTGCACTACTCTGCTTTTCTATAAAGTAAACAATGGATATCTCATACGTGCGTGACTCATTTCATTTAGTTTGTCTGTCCACTTTCACTCGTCCTTGTTTCTGTACTCAACGTTTGCTCAAACAACGAATGAAAACATGAACAACCTTCACGAACTCAAAAATTTGAGAAAAGGAAAGTTTTCACTTCAACATGAGACATGGAATTGCACAGTCAAGGTAAACTGCAGTTACTCCTAAGAATGTTTGGACCCACTTCCACACAAAGCCAATTGAATGATGCAGCCAAGAATTCCACTAGGCACTGCTCTGTTGTGAAGCTATACCATGTTTTTTCTGCTTTCTGCCTTCCGTTGATGTCAGCACGAACACGAGAAAAAGGAAAGGAGAAGGTAGGATGGGTTGAGTTGGCGGCAGGAAGTATTTGACCTTTTCACACTTGTATCATTGAAGACAAGGCGATGTAGTGTAAGAAGCAAAAAATTGACATTGACATTACATTAGGATAGGAGTGAATGACGGTAAAGAATTCCTGCACTTTTTCCAACAGAGTAGAATAACTCATGTGTCACTCAAGTGCCATAAAATCTTTCGCCAATTACTACAACACATTCCACCTCTTTCTCCACAGGGGTAAGTACAAAAAATACCCGAAAACCACGGATTGAGTTAGAGAAGTCGAGACAGGTGCCATTTGAACTGTCATTATGTATTTCTCCATTGGTTTGCCTGAAAGTGCAAAAGTTGTTGGGATTTTGGACCTAAATTTGATGAAAATGGGCAAGATGAAAGTAGGACGACTTTATTCAAAATACACGAATGAACGGAACTCAAAACAAAGGATCACACTATTTAGTAGATAAGTAGATAAGAGGTGAAAACGAAAGTTCTGAGCTTTCACTGCTGAGCTGACGAAGCCTACAATACAAGACACCTTCCACAAGAGCATCCACGCTAGGATGTTCAATCCGAAATGTTTTGAAGAAAGGGGAAAGCAAAATTAAGTTTTGCTTTCCCTTTTCTTCTGCTTTGCTCTGGTGGTATGACGGTTCTACCAGAGCAGTCTTACATTACATGACATGTTACATGACACCTTTACTTCAAGTGGTTATGAATGGGACGGAGGAATGACTGATTACTTTCCGCTCCTTCACGTAATAAAAATGATTTCAAGTCATGTATATAACTGCAAAGTTGTACGTATATATATATTTTTTTATGAAGGACGCTCATTCTTCATCTATTCTAAAACGTGGCGGTTGTGGCGAACAAACATCTTTCTTTCATCATGACTCAGGTTGCCTTCCATATAATTATCATCATTTACCTGATGAGGGATCTAATACAACACTTTAAATGTAAGGTGGAGAAAGCACTCAGCTTTCTTCTGTACATATCATCGAAACAAATACAAAATAAATTTGAGATTCAGGTAGATGTACACGTGTCCTAACATTCTGTTTGCGGTATTGATTATTCCTAAGCATACATTTTCCTGTTTTCTCTGCCCATAAATTAGCCTGTCACTTCCTGCGTGACGCGATCTTCAATCTCTGTCTTCTCTTCTCTTGCTTCACACTTATAAGTATAGATCTGCACACTTTAGCAAACAAGGATGAATGTATTTATCCATTACCCATGTTGAAAGTAAATGTTTCGTGTAGATACTCGTGTTCGTGGGAAGGAAACCACAGCATTTTGAGTAGCAACTGGTTTCTTCACCGTTGATTGAGCAAGAGATTTTATGCATTTTCCTTTCAACTGAATTACCAAGTGAGTCGCCTAATTTACCAATCAAACACAAAGACCAAGCGATTAAGGTACTGGCGTTTCAGAATATAGATTTCGGTGAATTCATTGAGTACCCCCAAGGCTGGCGTGCGGCACCACCACATCGTCAGCTCAAAGTAATCTCATATTTATTAAGAAGCATTAGCTTGAGGAAGCCTATGGTACGCCTCCACTCGGTGAAAGGCAGTTGTTATGAAAGATGAGAACATTTCACTTTGTAACAAACAAAGTGATTTTTTTAAAAATCCGGTGGATTATGTTTTTACGCAATGCACAGCAAACGAATTTGACCAGAAAAAGTAGACAAGACAAGGCACGAAGAGGATGAAAAGATGCTGACTATGAGTGGAATTTCTCTCATTCGACCAACCACTTGCACTATAGGTGGTGTCAATTTTGAAGAAGGCTGCCCTCATTTGCCTCTCACAGAAGAGAGTGACAGCATCACTTTTCATTCATCCACTCTCTCTTTCACTCGTCCCAACTCATCCTGCAGTGAAAGGTGAAAAGAGAGAGACGTTGAATATAAATAAGTTTCTCCGACCCACCCACCATGGCTGTGTGTGATAAGAAAGACGAAGAGCATAGCAAAGCAGTGGTTTGGATTGGAACACTCAGAAAAAAACAGAGACAAAGATTGGCATGTATAAAATAAGAGGAGCATGAACCCATTCCATCCATTAGACATGTACCTAATAATAGAATAGACGCGCAATCATTCTTTCATCTTTTCAACCACGCACTCTTTGTTGAGAACGTCGTCCCAAATACAATCGTCTCTCGGAACAATGACGGTGGAAATGACAGAATTATGATTCGATAAGAAGGAAAGATGTTCACACAAAAATGAACCGGAATCCACGTCGTTATCATCAACTTTCTCCACCCCGTCTATCCCTTTCTTATTAGAAACCATTGTCACTTTATTTGAAAAGAAATTACCAACCAGGAATTGCATCAGTGAACTGCGTTGGAAGAATGAACGAACGACGGGAATAATTTAACCTTTTTTTTTTTTTTATCTTTTTCTGTGTACCTGGTAATCATGGTTAATCCATTAAATCTCTTTTGCGAACGTTAAGATAGAAAACCTTATTACCCTACCCACAATGACAAAAAGTATCAAAAACATCTTTAATTTCACCTCCTTGAACTCATCAACTTTAGCAAGTCAAAAGTAGTTGCCTGCAAAATGTCAATTCTAATGAATGTGGGTAATTCGGAATGGGAAAACTTCGATCGTGGAAGGAAGCACATAGCGGTGAGAGTCAAGGAACAGAACAGAAGAGAAGGCTAAGGTGAGATCAGAATGAAACGATAGAGAGCAAGAAACCGTTAAAAAGGAAGTTGGGAAAGTCATGTGAAAAATGTGGAACTACCAGTTTTGTCTTTACTCCTTGCATCATCATGCATATCCTACATCCTTGCATATCCTACAACACAGCAACTTCCTGAGGTGCCAAAAAAGAAAGCGAAACTTGAATTTTTGTTAAAAACTTCATCAGGCGTATGTTGTCTGTTGGATTTCCAGCTTGTCGCGTCTAAGTGCATGGAAGGTAGGAAAAGGGAAGGCGTAGGCACGTGAAATGTTTCGTAATGACTTAGCTACCAGCAGCGTTTACTCATGAATATTATGTCGTCCCCCATCTCTCCACTTTCTCCATCTTTGTTTGAGTGAACCTCGATTGCAAAGTTCGGTTGACTATTCAGCCCAAGTCAAATTGTGTAGAAATAGACGTGTATACGGAACAGATACCCTATGACTGGAGGAAGCATCATTTAACGACTTGTTTCATACAGTATGTTCGTCGTATGAATTTCCGTTAATGGTCTGTGCTAAGTACTTGACGGGATGAGGTGGAGAAGTGAAGTGGACCACTTGAAAATTGAGTGGATTGAAAATTATGAACCGACATTACTTTGAGTACTTTGTTGCAACTAGATGTGAAGGACGCTTATAATGGTAATGGAAAGGAAGTCGCGGTATCTATAAATATATGGACCCCTATCTATTTTAGAAAGGACCCTCTTGACCTCTATATTCTCCTCTCGTTCACTACTTCCTACGATATCAAACCACGTTTGGCGGATTCTAAAGTTTGACTTTCACCACCGCTGACATGTCTGTTAGAAATGTTGCTATGACAGTTGTCCTTTAATTTGAGGATGCCCTGTCCAAATTAATGTTCTGGTTACAGTCAAGCCAATAAAGTTGAGATGACGAGGATATGTTGAAATTATGGGAGAAAGCACCGAAGGTGTCTGAGTCAAAAGTGTATCACCAGTGGAATATGGGGAAAGCGGTGAACATTATTACTTCAGTCGCAACCGCAGAATTGGAATAGACATTCTATCATTAATTATGACATAGTTCCGTGGTTGCTACCTGCAGGACAGCTACCTAAATTACACATCTACAATCTATATCACAAGATTTGCTTTAATCCCACTTTCTTATCAGTGTGAAAAATTATGAGCTTCCTTCGTATGTGGTTGCTGTACGTTTCATCTCATTTAATGCGATGATAAATGCTAGGACTCCCTGATGGTTGAACTCTACTCAAGTGAGCGAAAATTTATACCTAAAATGTTGGCGTAGGTTGCAGCAAATTTCTTTTGACGGTAACAAGCTTTTGAAGAAGAAAAAAACTTACAACTATTTTCCATGGATGCCAGTAAAAGTCCGTGAGAAGCCTGTCCTTCCATTTTAACCCGTTCAATAAGTTCTACGGCAAGGGTACGTTGAACCCGTTCTGGATGACAGGTAGGAGACTCTGCTTGGTGGCTTAATGGTACCAGGGGTGTCATCAAATGCACCACCACAGCCAACTGAGGATCTGCCACTTCCAAAACGTTGAGAGGTGTAGTCGGTGTTGACGATGGGTTGGAATTGTTATTTGATCTCGACTGTAGATCCGAAAGCTGCAAGAAAATTAAGTAGGTTAGGCTCAGAACTTATAGTCCCTAATAATTCAAAAAATGCCAGAGAAAACTTTGATATGATTTGATATTTATTTATGCCTACATTTAAATTTAATTTCAAATTTAGGAACAGCCAGTGATTTCAGAAGATTGCAGATATAAACTCACGATTATAAAATTCTCCATGCTAAAAATCCATCTTGCAAACTTTCCTAATAAAAGTTTTATCCGAATAACGTCATTTTTTCACTCGAGGAAAGGCACTCGCAGCAAAATAAAACTAAAGTGTCAAAGTCAATATTCTTAAGTTTTAAAACTTTAACTCCATCAACATTTCATTTCAAGTCATTCAAAATGAGCAGAAATGTAAAATTGAATACGGAGTTGGAATACAAGTTTTGCACATAAACATGAGTTTAGAACACATATTTCTGCTATAAATATTGCAGCATAGAAAAAGCTACATTTGATTTGTTCGAAATGTTCAATATGTTTTATGTTATTTTATGTTATTTAAGCACGCTCTCCTGTCTTTTAAGTATCATGTACATCTTTAAATTACGGATAATGAGACTTGTACCGTCTGTCCCTTGGGTTTTTATTCCTTATAATTACTTACCGTCAGTCCAGCAGGAAGGAATCGATCAACACAAGCAAGCGGAATGATAAAACAATCCCTGGAGAGTCCTGAAACCACTTCCAGCATTCCAGGTTTCCCTGACGGGTCTTCAAACGATGGGGGGATCCCCTGCCCATTATAGTACGTTGGAGGGCCTTGATACTGCACTGGTGGAGGGAGAGCTGCTGAAGGCCCTCCTCCCCCTGGTCCCCCTCCCCAGACGCTTGTCGGTCCTCCGAAATTCCCACCACCACCACCACTGGGTCCAAATGCTCCCTGAAGAATCAGTACAAAACTTCGAATGAGGCATCTTTATGATTTATCGCATCCACTTCTTTGTTCACAAAGTTAAGTTAAATTTGGTAGCAAGAACAAATTTCTGGCTCCTTTGGAGACCATATTTTTATCCATTCCTCATCATCTAACCCGTACCCACACACTATCGTACGATCTGTGTCACAATCATAGAGACATTGAATACTTTATCTGCGTCTCTTTGTTCTTGTTCTTGGTTTCCTGTTAAAGCAAGGCCACCAACATGAGAGCACGGAACGGTTCTAATCAAGTTTACTCCTCCATTTGAATATTTCGTGCACAATGGTACAAACAAACATAGCCTCAACAATTTATGCATCCTCGGCACGTCTTTTGAACTACTGATTGCACGCTGATACACTGAATATATCCGTATAATATTTTTCCATACACAAAGTTGGACCGAAATTTAGGATAGGATTGGACATAAGTCACTGTACATCCAAGCGATATCTTTGACTTTCTACAATGGTACAATAAGTTATTACAAAAGAATGAAGGAGGAATTAAGCTACAACGTCCATGTCATTGCACTGTGCCATCATAAACGCAGGAAATGGAAGTACAGTTATGAAGGAGAAAGCATCACGTTCAGCTAAGCTAAAAAGAATGGCTCCTTTCTTTGTCTTAAGATGTAGGCCAAAAAGAAGATTACAGTATCGACCAACAACTCCTCAAGTCTCTTGGGAATAATTTGTATTTGATTTCCAGAAATTAGATGGTTACTTTCACCGAAACCCAAGTACCTAAATGAACCTCCTGCTTTCTGAGTGCGGAGTGATCCTGCCAGTCGTCTCTACACAGACGGAGTACAGAATACTTTTTAAAAAAGGTAAAGTGATGCCACGAAAAGAATATGAAGTAGAATATAACCTTTTAGTACGCTCAATGTAAAAGCTAAAGGATAATTTTTTTTACATTTTGATATTTACCTTAATGATATGGTAGAAAAATGAGCTCATATTTGAAAGAATTTAATAGTGTAATAGAACTCAAGAATGGAAATGTCACAACATGGAAAAGATAAAGAAATTTATGGCATAGACCCACTGTTACACTTTACGTTCCAGTTTACTAAACAGTGTCCTACAAATTGTATACAATTTGTAACATTTGTTTACATGTCCATAATTACAAAAGACAAAGACCACAAAGCAAAAAGGAGGAAGAGTGGCAACTACAAAGAGCCGAGGTACAAGAGGAGTGGGTATGATTCCAACCAGCTAGTTTTCCTTTTATTGCACATCATTAAACAAGGTTATAATGCAATTACACGTCACTACAAAATGAGACGCCGTGCACCACCAAGGACCAGTTTGTACCTATCTAGGTACCTTCCTTCGTCAACTCAGCAGCCTGTTTTTTTTGCAAAGCAATAAAAAAGAAAGCCATAAATTGTCACTTTCTCCCCATTCACCAGAGACTCCTATAGAGTAGTAGGGAAAAGTATATTTTCCTTGCAATTTTTCTGAGCTCCTTACATTTGAAAGGAATGAATGAGGAGGGGAAAGCTGATACTTGGTGGGACTGACTTGCCTCACCTCACCTACGCTTGACATTTGATATTTATGACATGACCGTTTGTTGTACACTCTCCCTTTTATTTCCAGAACTGTGGTAACTTAAATTTTAAAAATTTAACACACTTCAAGTCAAGGATATGGAAATTTCTTTGCTAACTTTAAATTATGAAAGTTTGCCTCTTGTGTAACCAAAACAAATGCAAATGCAGAAACAAAACAACATCAAGTCTGACGTCTAGAGTTAGTTGGTCCCTTTGAACTTCGCCTAGCAATCTTTACGACTTCCATTTCAAAGGACGGAGCTTCCTCGTTGGATCAAAGAAAGCAGGAGAAAGTTGCTGAGTGTTTTGTTCTTCTATCTATTCTCTCTAAAGTCGAGTGCTTATCTCATTTAGATAAGATGAGATCACCATCATGATCTGTAGGCTTGATGTCATAAAGGAAGCATAATGGTCCCGGTTTTTCATTGTTTTTTCTCTCCATGACTTGCTTTAATTATTAACGTGGCCAAGACTTGGATTTGTTTATACAAATATTTTTTAATTAAGAAACTGTCGTTTCAACTGTAATTATTCCTAACATGAATTTTATAATTATTTTGCATTTCGTCCTCCTGTCGTGTGGTTCATAAAAGAAAACTACAGTTTGCATAGCATGCTTTGGCTTCAACGTGGAGAAGATATGATCCTGTTCATCTTTTTATAAAATCCCAACATCGATATGACTGAAGTTTGTTAAACTCTGACATTTTATCGCAAGTGTTGCGGAGAAAGTTGGAAAATGACGTTAGGACGTTTACTCATACTAAAAATAAGCCGTTCAACGTCTCTGTTGATCTCTCTATTGGC